>JAECUM010052276.1:0-19345 GCA_016617855.1 Megalonaias nervosa | reverse complement strand
TTAATGAGGTTTATGTAACCTTTTCAATCAGGATGTTCATAATTACTATTTATATAAGTCTAAGAGTCTGTGAATGTTAGCAAAATTAGTGTTTCTTTTCTTTTCATAGTCTTCGTCCAATAGTTTCAGTTCACTTCAGTTACATTTATAAAGTAACTCAGCATAAATCCAGTAGCATTCATAGATATCTAGATAGACGGATAGTAAAATATTCTAATGTATCGAGAGAGATTGGTAGCGACATTGGTATGTATCTAGATCAATTGGTACTAAACATTCGAATGTATACAGATAGATGGATAAATAAACTATCGAATGTTTCGAGATTAAGAGAATCTGTAATGGGGTTTGCGCCTAGACAAGGAAATTCCAGATGTCAAGGGGTTAAATGCCTCGTGGGGAGACAAATAATATAACCTCACTACTGGGATTTCCTTTTCTTGGTACAAACAACGACATAGATTATTTACTGATCTAAATATTTTCAACTAAATTAAAATAACCCTGCACTTTTGCAATTTAGTTAGCAGATTCGAAACACAGTATTCATCAGGTACTATTATTGCTTCTCACTCTGTATTAAGGTCATCAGGTTTTGTACTATTTTATGTAAATCTGAATAATTATTTTGTTAGAATCTAGCCATATGTGTCGTTCTTAGAAAAAGAAGAAATAAATCAAGAAAAAAATTATAATTCTTAGGTGTTGGAAGTATTGCGCAACGAGCGTCTCGAGTCACATGTTATTCTTGTTCAAAATACAGCGCATTTATACGAATATGTTAATTATGGCTATGGGGCGACCTGTCGACCGTACGTAAATATGTTCATGAGAAAATACGAACAAAATAAAACCATTTGATATTATTACTGTATTATCACATTTAATAGAGGATGTCATATGAAAATAACAATAATTAATTATTAATATCTTTTATATGGAAAGCTTTTAAGTTTCATCAGTTCTAATTTGGAAAAAGTTATATGGTAGGCAACGGTACGATACAATGCAATACTCGATGCAGACTACCGTACAGATCTAACTTAGTGTGAAGTGATGGAGGAGATTTTTAATTCATGATATTATTGGAAATCAATGTTTTCTTTCGTAGAAATATTGCAGGTGTTGCTATTACTATTGCAATGACGTGATAAATGGAAATCTTCTTGTGGACTGATGAATGAACCAATCTGACTGGTAAGTGCAATGATTTTCATTTGTTTACAATGTTTGATTCAACTGGGGTTAGTTTGGGGTTTTTAGACAAGGTTTGGAAAACGCAGGTTTGATATAACACATTTTGGATTTTTGTAGTCAGTGATGTGTGTAGTCTGGAACAGTGTTTTCTGTCATAGTTCGTTCCACACAGCATCGAATATTTGATTCTATCTGTAACTCAATAGATTTTCAGGTCAGCGTCATTAAATTTAGCTAATAGTACCTAATTTGTTTCACAAGAAGCATTTAAAACTAATTAGGTGCCTTTAGCTACATTTAATGACGCTAACCTGAATATTTATTGAATACGGCCTACATTTAAGATACAGTTCGCCATGCATAATACCAAATAGTACGACTGCGTATGCGTGTGTGTCTGTCTTTCTCAAACTTTTGTGTGTGGTGTGTTCTCAAATTTGGAGAGACCATAAGGCGCTATATCGAATGTATCTAGATAGATGGATACTAACATTTGAATGTATCAAGATAGTTTGATAGCAACATTCGAATGTATCTAGATAGATGGATAGTAACATTCGAATGTTTCGAGATAGTTGGTTAGTAACATTCGAATGTATGAAGATAGACGGATAGTAACATTCGAATGTATCGAGATAGATGGATAGTAACATTCGAATGTTTCGAGATTTTTGGTTAGTAATATTTGAATGTATCGAGATAGATGGATACTAACATTCGAATGTATCAAGATAGCTTGATAGCAACATTCGAATGTATCGAGATATATGGATACTAACATTCGAATGTATCAAGATAGTTTGATAGCAACATTCGAATGTATCTTACATAGATGAATAGTGACATTCGAATGTTACCAGATAGATGGATAGTAATATTTCGAATGTTTCGAGATAGTTGGATAGTAACATTCGAATGTTTCGAGATTTTTGGTTAGTAACATTTGAATGTATCGAGATAGATGGATAGTAACATTCGAATGTATCGAGATAGGTGGATACTAACATTCGAATGTATTAAGATAGCTTGATAGCAACATTCGAATGTATCAAGATAGATGGATAGTAACATTCGAATGTATCAAGATAGTTTGATACAACATTCGAATGTATCTAGATAGATGAATAGTAACATTCGAATGTTTCCAGATAGATGGATAGTAACATTTCGAACGTTTCGAGATAGTTGGATAGTAACTTTCGAATGTATCGGGATAGAGCGATAGTAACATTCGAATGTATCAAGATAGCTTGATAGCAACATTCGAATGTTTCGAGATAGATGGATAGTAACATTCGAATGCATCGAGATAGTTGGATCGTAACTTACGAATGTATCACGATAGCTTGATAGCAACGTTCGAATGTTTCGAGATAGATGGATAATAACATTCGAATGTTTCGAGATAGTTGGATAGTAACATCCGAATGTATCAAGATAGCTTGATAGCAACATTCGAATGTATCAAGATAGATGGATAGTAACAGTCAAATATATGAAGATAGATGGATAGTAACATTCTAATGTATCAAAATAGCTTGATAGCAACATTCGAATGTTTCGAGATGGATGGATAGTAGCACTGGAATGTATCAAGATAGTTTGATAGCAAAATTCGAATGTATCTAGATAGATGGATAGTAGCATTCGAATGTTTCGAGATAGTTGGATAGTAACATTCGAATGTATCGAGATAGACGGATAGTAACATTCGAATGTATCAAGATAGATGGATAGTAACATTCGAATGTATCAAGATAGCTTGATAGCAACATTCGAATGTTTCGAAATAGATGGTTAGTGTCATTCGAATGTTTCGAGATAGTTGGATAGTAACATTTGCATATGTCAAGATAGCTTGATAGCAACACTCGAATGTATCAAGACAGATGGATAGTAACATTCGAATATATCAAGATAGATGGAGAGTAACATTCGAATGTATCAAGATAGATGGATAGTAACATTCGAATGTATCTAGATAGATGGATAGTAAACTCGAGAATGTATCGAGATATATGGATAGTTACATGCGAATCTTTCGAGATAGTTGGTGTTACGTGTCTAGGCTCGTACAAATTGTAACAAAGAAAAGAGTGAAACCAACAAGCTTTGTAAATTTAACAAAATAAATTTATTTTCTTGAAAAACAAGGTAAAATATGAGAAAGGACTTACGGTTTGTGAATCTAATCCAAAAAATTAATCCTAGAATTTAAAAATATAAGTCCTATCACTAAAAGTTTCTAATTGAATCAAAGTTCGAATCCCAATGAAGCTCCAAGATGGAAGGCGATGACGTCTTCTATAACCTGTTTTGTTGTCGTATCAACAGTTCCTTGTTGAATCAATTAAACTAATATTCCGGCTTTAGAAACTGGCCCTGAAATCTAGGTCACCAAAAGATACATTGTTTCTACGAACTGCGTATTTATCAGGTTTAAAGAACTGAACTGAATTTACTGGGAAATGTCATATTCAGTAAATAAAGTTAACATTACAATAACATGTAATGAAATAAAGATAAAATAAAAAATTTAAAACTAACACACAAGCAATTAAATTACATATACGTAACAGCTGGATAGTAGCATTCGAATGTATCAAGATAGATGGATAGTAACATTCGAATGTATCAAGATAGATGGATAGTAAAATCTCGAATGTATCGAGATATATAGATAGTAACATTCGAATGTATCGAGATATATGGATAGCAACATTCGAATGTATCGAGATAGATGGATAGTAAACTTAAAAAAATTTTTAAATTATGTATGAAGTGTACATCAACATTCTTGTTGATATTCAATCTTATCTTTAACTAACCTTACCATAACTCAGAGAAAATGAAAATGCAATATATATGGCACTAAATTGGTACTTTATGATTATATTAGCTCATATGATTCTCTACTAAGAGAGGAAAACCTTCCTACTCTTCACACTAGTAAATTAAGATATATGGCAACTGAAGTATACAAGATACTTCACAGAAAAACACCTAATTACATGAGTAATCCGGTCACTTTCAAAACCTGCAAATACGATCAATGAAACCAAAATCTGGACACAGTACCAAGGGTACTGATGACTCAGTATGTTAAACTCTCTTTCAAGTTTGGCGCTACCAGAGTCTGGAACAGCCTGCTCAATAAACTAAGAACAGTTTCTGATTTCAAAGAATTCAACAGGCTAGTTCAGACATGGTCCGGGCTACATTGTAAATGTGTGTCGTATCTATCTATTTGTCGGTCAATAACACTTCAGCTATAGGGTTGCCTTCTTCACTGAGATAGTCAGGCTTAAGTTCTTCCACCATAATTACAATATTAAGTAAGTAACTTTTATTGTAATTTTTATTGCCCTCATTTCTGCTGATGACACGATTTTTATGCCATGAAGACCATTTGCTGCTGCGATATACTATTATCCTGTCATTTAATTATCTGTAATCACCGACATTATGCATGCTTTCAAACATTAAAATGTTCGTATTCAATATTTAAATTATTAAGTCCCCTATCCGTAATGTTATATATGTCGGCCACTCCGCTCAATTGATTGTACAGGACATTTTAGAACTAACCAATCACGTATAAAGAATGATTGCGGATAATGCAAAATTATCTGCACACCCCTTCAACACATAGACAATAGGCAGCATGCTTTTAATTAGTGAAATTAAAAACTAACTTTGAATATCAGCTTGTATGAAAATATAAAATGTGGATCGAATTATATGAATGAAATGAAATGTAGAGGTCAAACTCAATGTCATCAACATCGAGCAGGCTTTACTTACCCCTTGTTGACTGTAATTGTTGCGAACAGTAGACCTGATACAAAACCGAAAGACATCTTGTGAACATGTGGGAGTGCATTACGTGTCGGTATTTCCGATGTCGGGGTGCTTTGTCGCACTCAGTTCTGGGGATGTTCAAAAGAGGCAAAATGTCATATTTTTAAGGCAGAAGTATACATATCCGGTCAGTTTAAATATACCATTTTTAAAACATCAATGAAATAACGAACATGCTTTGTTACCTTAAGGTTGCTGAAATAAAATTATTATAATCCGACACAAAAATATAAACTGCATAAATACCCCTGTTACAATTGGTCTTCATTTAATGACTAATGACATCAATCTACATGTGGTGACTTTCAGACTAACATGACCCTTTGACACAAGTATATGACCCTGTACAATCAAAGGAAATTTGTAATTCCAAAAAATTGTTGCCTTTCCAGATATTTTCGCAGAAAGTAACTTTCCAATTGATTTTTCCATACAAATACAGTAACCTTTTTATTATTTACTCATTTATTTATTTCTACCTATGGCTTACTAATAAAAAAAAACACATTACAAGAAACAAAGTAAATGGACTTATGCTGAATTCCAAAATAAATACCCAACCGTAGATTCATCAATATGCAGTAACAATATTAATGGTAGCATAGCACCGCCTAGCGACCTTTCAACTTCGTTGCGCGCTCGTCATTATTTTCAAAATAATTATCGGTTTGGTCAACTTAAAGTTGAAATTTAGTGTCCGGTTCTGAATGACAGTGCATGTTCTAGTTGGTCTGGAATGGATGGATTTATTTTTGGTTGATCCTGCTCAATTCTGTTTGTGTACTTTGACAGACCGGATTTATTGGGTCAATTCCGTACAATGTGATTTGAGCAGTGGAGGGATCGGCGTTGAGGTAAAACTGTATCTGTCTTTCTGTTCTGTCATTGATTGATTGGAATCATAATGTGGGAGAAATATGAATTATTTTCATTGAAATTATCAAAACGACGCTACGGAATATCACATTTATTTTATTTTGGGTGCAGTAGGGAGAATATGATTTCTGTTGGAAATGTTGTCGAAATTACAGTAGCTGAGCAGAGTATATCAAATATTGGAACCTATGACATGGTCATGTAACTGAGATTTGCAGAAACAACGAAGAAAGTACATTTTGAGAAAATTCAAGACGAAAAAATGTGAGTATATTTATTGCCATTCTAATACTAGCTAAAGAAGACATTTTCTGTCCTGTCACATGCTCTTTGTTGGAGCCGGAGGGACCCAGTTATAAAACTAACCTGTACAGCTTCTATCGCTAACCTAACATTGTATGAAAAAAGTTAAACGCGGAAAATTGCAAAGCAGCTGCTGTTTGACAGTCCATTTAGCCAGCAGAAATAAGGCTTCTTCGGCGTCTTGGCTTATTGGCTCTGAGGCTTTTAGTTTTCTACCAAAAGCTTCAGTTTAGTGTTTTGACTGACTAGTAAAATTGTATGTCACTGATAGATATGCGATAGCCATTCTCCTGAATATGGTTTTCTCGACGCTAGTTTTGTATGTACGAGCTAAAGAGCTTAATTCCTTAATCCCAGCGTTGTAACTTTATCGAATTAGGCTTTTAAGTGTTCTTACACACGGCATCAAAACGTACAATTCTCGGCTAGAAGGGATTATTCTCTGAAAACAAAGCCATGGACAGTAAACAGTTTTTTTCGAAACAAGACAACAATCTATGCCATATATTAATAGTTATGTCTAAATAGAGTTCACTATCTTAAATGCCACGGTGTGGGTGACAGAGGTTAAAGAGCGGAAAACTTAAAGAAAAAGCTGTTATCGTTACGAGTGTGTCTTATCCTAATGGGTTCTCTGATGGGGAAGAACTTATTTATCTGAAATCTGCAAATAATGCTGTTGATACTCTTATAAAATCCCCGTTTTCCCGCAAGCTGGGGCTAAAATTGCAAGAGACTCAGATTCCATTGAAAATGGAGTATGCAAAGTAGAACGAACGTTCAGAGCTTAACTCCGGAAGCAACAAAAATCTGGAGTAGACTTCATCAGTAAATTAAACTCAAGAAGGACGGTACGTACGATATGACAAGTCCACCTAAATCTGTACGTGGATACAACTTTTTGCTTGATAACCATTACCATGACGTCCGAAACTAAATCCATAAAATTGGGCTGAATGGTACAGTCATAAATATGCGTATTGTGATGTCAGGTACTAAAGGAATTGCTATGAAATAAGCTGAACCGGAATTATATCGATGCCGTAAGCACGATCTTTCTTGAGGAGGATTCGCCTAATGTAGTGTAATTGAAAGAGGGTAAAATTTCTATCTTGTGACTTCGAGTGGCAGAGCAAGAGACCGTTAATTACCGGGACGATACGATATATATTAAATTTTTTATCAGCCTAAAGAGATCTGATACTCTCACCTCAGGTGATCAAAGCTGGAAACACCTAACTATGCTGCCCAAAAAGAGTGAAATCCGCATATTACTTGGACATGTACTAAAACATGGTGGACCAACCAAGATTCCATGCTTCACTTTGTTGATCAAATTCTGTTATCCTATGCGTACTCGGTACGTGATTTGCATCACACATGGGTGATCAGATGATTGCAGCAAACTTTAATAGTTTCAAAGCATATCGCGGAGAGAATCTTCTGTCTTACTTGAAAGAAAATGAAATTTTATGAGTGTTTTTAAAGATGGTTGGACTGATAAATTAGAACCCCATGCTATTTATCTGTTAACACCTTTTACAAGGAGAGTTTAACCAGGCTTTCATGAATTGTGCTCGAACGAGGTCATTGCTTAGTTAAATTAATGGGACTACAGTAGAGATATACTACCAGATAATGTTTCGATTGATCTGGAGACATTTCCCCTAAAGCCAATTCACGCAACGTAGCTTGTGTTTCAATACTTAACAAAAGTTTCACTTCAGACCGATCTGATAATAATTGGCTTCGCAAAACCGCGACTTTATATGCTGATTATTTTTTAAGCAGTCATTTTATATCTGCGACAATTATTTGGTGCAAAAATGTCCATGAAATCAATGGAATAGTGAATACCTGTGATCAGCATCATCAAATAGGCAATTAAGTCTTTCTTACCTAAAAAATAAATAATGTTTTAATCAGACACGATAATTGATTTCTCACAATAATATCTATTCGGAATTTCATTTCGTATTCCATACATTATATTGAATATTTTCGTAGATAAATAGTGACTAAAGTTATTCAATGATACATATGCATAAATGTCAACGTGTTCCTCACGTTTCATTTTCTTGAAATTAATGCTTTAGTTGTTCTCTAACGTGTCCAATTTCATTGGATTGCGTAAAACTTTAGCAAGTATTAATTTTTATAAATGGATATTATATGTGCTTTGAGAAGTAAAGAAGGACATAAACAGTGAATAATTACGCATTTGTAAAAATAGCATTTGTAATAATAATCATTACATTGGTATATAGCTGTTATAGTCATGAAAGTTTGCATGAGAATGAATGAAACATATGCCTTACTACTGTATGTGGCCGGGAGTGGGAAGATACATATAATTGAATATGGCTTGGGGAAGGATTGAGAAATGTACCTTACTCACACAAACCACACAAATTTGTATCATAAAAAAACAATTTGATTCCTAGTATCGAGGAGTCACTGTGCTACACACAATAACCAGGTCTTGAGTTCAAAGTTCTTGATCATCACGAACAGCAAAGTAATAATCTCGTCCGTTCGTTGTCTGGCCAGTAACTTAGAACCATTTGAGACCTTCTGATGATAGATCACTTATTCGCCCATCAAAGCCTGATGATGAGTGAGACTTGTGCGCCATGCTTCCTAACTCAAAAGTCATCATGAGTGAGAAATCAATAAAGATGGGCGTATAATATACACTGTAGGATGCACTTATTCTGGTTGATATTGTACCGCAATACGTATTCAATTTATTTGAGCAGTTATATAAGATAATCTTAAGGATTTGTCATGGAAGTATATTCAATACATGTAATATTGTTTATATCCCTTCTCCAGCACATTTTCGAAGTGTTTTTGTCGTAGAAGTAACGTGAGCATAAAGGGATAATTGCCATGTAAACCACATATTCTTATAGTGAATATAAACTCTGGTCATATTAGGGATGTCTGATGATCTATGCATTCTTCTACTGGTTATGGATTAGCTGGGCACATGGGTTACATTATTTAAGAACAATAAGCTTTGTCTACGACCGAAAAACTGTCCTGCACTTGAACTTAGGATCAAAGTCTTAACATTTGCAAACACACGCTCATGTTTTAAACTTCCTCCGTAGAGCTTGGGTTTACTGAGTTTCTAGCCTACGTTACATTCAGGTTATATATGTGATCGTCCAGTCGACAATATCTATGGATACTCCAAAATATTATGCAATTTTTATCTTAACATGAAATGACGACGAATATTTGAATGTGAGGATTTGGGGAAGAGTTCTTGATTCACAATCGCTTCCAAATATTTTTGTGTGTGGAAGTGTTGTCAATTATACCTGTTTTCCTTTTTACATCAATTATCAGAGACGTTTGAAATGAGATATAAAAAGTTACGTTTAATATATACGTTTATTACGCAAGGAAATTTTGAGTGTCTCTAACTTTTGCACATCTTGCTTGGCTTACTTATTTACTCATGTCTCTTTTTTAGACAAGGACGGAATTTCTTAAGAATCTGCTGACACAAAAGATTGTTTTGCAACAATTATTTGTTGAGCCTGGAGTGTGGTCTAAACGTTTAGATTTCATTGTTCCTTGTTAGGAGTTTCCATAGTTCCATTGTTATCCTATTGCTTTATGTCAATCACATTGATCAGCATATACATATCATTGGTTATATTTTGCATGCATAAAGTCGCATTACGATCTTTAGGTCATATCAGATCTACAGACATTATATTTGGAAATTCGTTATATGAAACAATTATTAATGATACGCCTCTACCTTCATCGAGAGCTGAGAGTCCCTTCAATTCTATAAGCTAGAAACGTTGATTTATGATTATTGATTGCTAGCAAAATGAAATGATTATCACTAAAACATTCATAACATGCAAAAGCATATTAAAAGATCGTCACTAATCTAATTCTGAGATATTACAATTTCTACCACGCCATAGTGATACAAATTTATAAAGATATTACTTGCACAATCACCATCAAATGTAAGGACTATATCAATACACTGTCCAAACATTACCTGACATATATTGCAGACAGATAAAAATGTGATCCCGCAGGAGGATCAAACATTGCATTCCAAATAAAATTAATCAAATTCGTAAATAAAGAATCTCAAATGGGCAATGATTTAATATTGAATTTATTCAACAATTTAAAAAAAATTCAATAATAAATCATTAACCGTATGATATTCTATTTAGTTTGATTTTAATGGAAATAGATTGGAGAGAAAGAAGAAATAATTGTGTCCATCTTGACTCAGCTACCGCACCTTTTATTTGTTGCGCCTCAAAAATAGTCTTTGGTTCTAGTGGAACTTTTTGCGCAGTTCGATAATCATTAAAACGTACATGTAGATTTGTTTTACCAATTATTAATCAAAGTGCAATTCTCCTTCCGAATAAATAGAATATTTGACTCAGACAACACAATATTACAACACAGAGTGTCAATGCTAGTTCCATATGATGTCGCAAAGTTTGATTCGGGTTTGAGAGTAAGAGTTAGACGATCAATGTTTAACAGTGAAATGTGTCAGTTCCACTACTAAGCTTTCCATTTGTTGGATATTCATATGAATGGATGATTATGTAAGCAGATTTCCATATTTGCAGTAATATATTTGTGACCAGATATTTGCATTATTCGATTTGGAACATTAGACTAGAGTAGACACAGACAAATTTTATATAGAGTCTGAATTTAGATCGTTTGAGCTATGTTACCGCGTAAACATGCTTTGGTTGGATAACGTTCTCTTCGTTGGGAGACCGGTTTATGTTCACATTTCTCCATGAACAGAGATTAGTTTATTTATAAATTAACTTGTAAACCACTCTTGCATATAGGGTGGATTGTATGTTACAGGTACACCGCCCACCACTCTTGCCCACCCGCTATCAGTTTACCAATTCCATATGTTTTATTTACTGTTGCTGTTGATAGGGGTTTTCAGTGTATGATAGGCATTATATGGCGTAGCAAGTCCCTGTGGTGATAAATTGGCTATATTCAGACAAACGTGCCGTTTGATTCCCGATTCCCTTTGAGCAATCGATTAAAAAACTGGCCGAGAAATGTTGATAGTAACCGTAAAAACAAAACGTTCCAGAAGGTGGGGTAATAAAAATTTTCAAACGATCGCAGTCAATAAGTAAAGAAAATACTGCTCAATATGAAACTGCACATACTATTTATCAAGTGAACCGACTATGTGATAATTATGCCTACTACTGATTTTGTCTGAGATACTGCCAATTCCACTTTAATGTAAAAGATGGTAACAAAAATGACTCACTTAGGTAAACCATAAGTTTTCAGTTACAGTTGCTACATTAGTCGATAACCCGCTCAAGAGGGGAATTACAATTTTGACTTACCTGACAATTTAGAGAAATACCTGTCTGTTCTTATTTCAATATTCTTCTGACAAAGGCATATGCCTCCATTCAGGGGTGTATAGAGTTCTATTGCTTATTGTGTCCACATACGGGATGTTAAGATTTCGTAACTTGTATCCAATTGGAAAGTCCGTATTTTGAAGCGTAGATCTTTGCGTAAGATAGAACGGTTCGTTGAACTTTTGGCCGATTTTTCATGGCCCGTTTATCAGTGAGGTTTTCTTTTTCTGGTGGTGGGTTTGTTCATATATGTGTTCACATTTGATATGAAATCCAGTGGCACTGTACTAGGTTCAGCAGAGGCATTAAGCAGTCAAGAAATGTACGAAATGTTGACTTTTCATATAATCCTTAGTTTGTATAAGCCAAATCTTAGAGAAAAAATGTTATTGTGGACATTCTTACTTGTTTATTTATTAACTGAACTAACTTATGAATTTCATAAAGATTTTTGTAACGTTTGATAGATGATTTTTTACTGTTACATGTGCATTTTATTTTCATTGGCATTCGTTATTTTGTTTTGTTCAGATGTAATTTTCATTGCAATTCTCATCGTTTAAGCTTGTTGTAGTACTTGCTTCAAACATTGTTTTGCATGAGCCTTTTATTTGACTTCATATTATTGAGTTCATCCAGGTGAAATAACATCGTTATGTTTTATTTGCCTACGTGCGTTTTTCTTAAATTGAAGCAAGGCTGATATCCTACACCACCTCATTTTATTTGCTTTATTTAGTTCAGCGTTAAATGACTTTTGTGCAGTATCATGTTGGTAAGCACCAGCAATTAGACAAGCAATTAAGACAATTAAAATAATCTTCATTTTTATTTTTCTCAAAAAGCTGATGACACTAGTGTGATGCAGAAGGGTTAACAACAAACAACAAAGAACCAAACAAACAAATCAGAATTTTTAATAAACATGTTTTGTTGGAAAAGCATCGTTCTCAGCTATTTTACAAACATCGATATTAATTAGCCTTTAATTATGATAATAATCACTTAGGTCTATTGCTTTCACACACCTAAGACGTATATAACGGTGTACTCCACTATCCCCTTTTGTGATCATAACATTTTGTCATTTCATGTATTCAGGTGTATGATTCATCTGTACTTACTCATGTATAGTGTTTGGGTTTGAGTGGAATATCAGCTGCTTGGCGTGCAATTTCTTTGTGGCCTTTTGCAAGAAACTTCAATATTTCGTTAACTGTTTCGCTACGTTTTTTTTACCTACAGTGTATTTTTATTATTTTGGGACTATCTCATATTTCGTAAATATCACATTATTTTTTTGCTACTACTATACAATGTAAATACTGACAAATGTTTTTTCAAAGAAAAAAAAGGAAGAAAAAGGAAAGGAAAAAAATTGCAATTTGTACCAAATAATGTTCTTTTCTTTTGCTGATGTTTTGACACCATTCCTTGAGTAGTCAACACACTATCAGTGATTCTGATTTGAAGTTCTGCCTTTGGTTATAATTGGTAAAGTTCTTCAGGTAGAGTACAGACAGAGCATCATCATTTGTCTCATAAAGCAGCAGGCAGGTCGAACAGACTAAATTGCCGTTCGAGTCTATATTTGTCCTAATTATAATGGGATGGGGTGGCTATCCCTTACAATATTGTCCCCATTTACAATTGACAGCGAATAATTAGAACAGTCCGTAAGTCAACCCCTCCCTGCCTGCTACTCTGTTTTGATTTGATTTAAAAATAAAGTATATTAACATGAACAAATGCAAGTGGTTGTTAAGGACATCTGAACTTTGCAATAAGCGATGTCACGGAGAATATTGTGCTAAACATAAACAACATATAAAAAAATCTTCAGGATTACAACGTTGTATTGGATGTGGATTAGCCTCTCGTGCTGCAATCTGTACAAATTGTGGTGGGCACAAATACAGCGCATTATTGTGTTATTACCGAAATAGGACTAAACAGAAAATAAAAAAGGAGACCCCTCCAACTATACGTGAATATTTACACAATTATGCTGAAATAAGTCCTGCTATTGCTGATAAAGACGAAGATTTCAGAATAATAAATGAGCGAAAACAAAAAGAAAAGCAGGAGCTAGAAGAGTACAAGGCGATGGAGGAGGCAAAACGAATAAAGAAGATTTGTGCAAAATTAAGATGTACCCCTGAGGAGTATATAGCCAAACAGAAAAAACGTAATATTGATTATGATTCATTTTATCTGTAGTACATAAAAACATTTTATTATTGTCAACAATCTCGTGAAGACCTCAGATTAGCGAATAGAGACTTGCGGCCCCCCGGTTAGGTGTTTGGAGAATCGGCGATATCATTTATATTATATATGAGAAAATCGCCGATTCTCCATCGGCAATAATAATGTCTATTTGTTATTTTGACGCTTCTATCTGATCAACTAAATAATTATTATTTTTTATGCTGTTCGATGAACTCCTCTGCGGTTGGTGGTTTTTGTTTATGAGCTACATACTTTAAATTCCGTTTATCATAATATTCCAGTATAGTCTTGTAATTATTACCGCCGCATTTGCAACAAATGTCCGTTTTGCCCCGAGTTCCATTTCCACATGACAGACACGGCCTTATTTCTGCTGAGCCTCTCCTAATTAATAAATTGTGATAACCACAGTATTCTCCACGGCACGGCTTGTCGCATTTTTTGATAGTCCCCTGAATTATCCACGGATTGCCGTTGGACAGGCTAATAATTCAGACAAATTATAATTATTATTATGCGATATCAGCCTCTTGCATAATGTCTGTTTGCCGGGCTTGTATGATTTTGTGTTATTTAACTTAATGCTATATAGTCCAGCCTGACGATCTATCTTCCATAGTGGTTTTCTGCCAGCTGCTAGACTGATTAGTTCACGTTGTTGATCAAAAGTTATCGGTGTTGATTTACATAATACGTGATAGCCACTGTTTGTTTCGAAGACAAATACTTTTTCGTGCGGACAATTGCATATTTCTGCAAAATAATCAATTACTTCATCAATATTAATCGGCTTATCTGATGGTCGTGTTCCAATAAATTGATCATTATGATCTTTTATATCCTCTAGAATAAACTTAGTATCAAGATCAAATACAGGGTATCGTGATCTGAACTTCGGAATAATTTCAGTTACAGAAGATTCATTAATGAAATAATCGGCAAATTTATCAAAATCAGAATCAGAGAGGAACAAGTAGAACTTATTAAAATGCTGAATAATTATTCCACGTGCATACGCTTCTTTATTATGGTAAAATGAAATCATCATGTCCTCCAAAGTCAATTCTTTCTTGTTGCCAATAACCACAAAATTGTTAATAGCATCATCTTTAGCAGGATACCAGACGATGTCGTTGAATGAATTTAGGAATAAAGAATAATATTCACGTAAATACCAATAACCATTTTTAGCCACATCATGTAATTTGTTATATGGCGTTTCTGATATTAAATTTGCAATATAATCACGATCTCGATCACTTTGATCAAAATCATAATCTTTGGTCAAATAATTATTTTGATTTAAAATTATATTATTATAGTATACAACTGGGGAGATTGTATTGTTTTTTTCGTCCATTATATATATATATATATATATATATATATATATATATATATATATATATATATATATATATATATATATATATTATTTTCCAAACATTAATTGTTCAATTCAAAATTAAATCATTATTTTATATAGAGATGCCGTTTCAACCTGCCCCAAATAACTGTCCGTGGATAATTCAGGGGACTATCAAAAAATGCGACAAGCCGTGCCGTGGAGAATACTGTGGTTATCACAATTTATTAATTAGGAGAGGCTCAGCAGGAATAAGGCCGTGTCTGTCATGTGGAAATGGAACTCGGGGCAAAACGGACATTTGTTGCAAATGCGGCGGTAATAATTACAAGACTATACTGGAATATTATGATAAACGGAATTTAAAGTATGTAGCTCATAAACAAAAACCACCAACCGCAGAGGAGTTCATCGAACAGCATAAAAAATAATAATTATTTAGTTGATCAGATAGAAGCGTCAAAATAACAAATAGACATTATTATTGCCGATGGAGAATCGGCGATTTTCTCATATATAATATAAATGATATCGCCGATTCTCCAAACACCTAACCGGGGGGCCGCAAGTCTCTATTCGCTAATCTGAGGTCTTCACGAGATTGTTGACAATAATAAAATGTTTTTATGTACTACAGATAAAATGAATCATAATCAATATTACGTTTTTTCTGTTTGGCTATATACTCCTCAGGGGTACATCTTAATTTTGCACAAATCTTCTTTATTCGTTTTGCCTCCTCCATCGCCTTGTACTCTTCTAGCTCCTGCTTTTCTTTTTGTTTTCGCTCATTTATTATTCTGAAATCTTCGTCTTTATCAGCAATAGCAGGACTTATTTCAGCATAATTGTGTAAATATTCACGTATAGTTGGAGGGGTCTCCTTTTTTATTTTCTGTTTAGTCCTATTTCGGTAATAACACAATAATGCGCTGTATTTGTACCCACCACAATTTGTACAGATTGCAGCACGAGAGGCTAATCCACATCCAATACAACGTTGTAATCCTGAAGATTTTTTTTTATATGTTGTTTATGTTTAGCACAATATTCTCCGTGACATCGCTTATTGCAAAGTTCAGATGTCCTTAACAACCACTTGCATTTGTTCATGTTAATATACTTTATTTTTAAATCAAATCAAAACAGAGTAGCAGGCAGGGAGGGGTTGACTTACGGACTGTTCTAATTATTCGCTGTCAATTGTAAATGGGGACAATATTGTAAGGGATAGCCACCCCATCCCATTATAATTAGGACAAATATAGACTCGAACGGCAATTTAGTCTGTTCGACCTCCCTGCTGCTCATAATATATCTTTTCATATGTTTACTTAAATCTTTGTTTTTCTGCACAGTTATGTCTGACCCTAACCTTTTGATGTCATAATAGTCTAACGTTTTGATGTCATAATAGTCTAACGTTTGATGTCATAATAGTCTAACGTTTTGATGTCATAATAGTCTAACCTTTGATGTCATAATGGTCTAACGTTTTGATGTCATAATAGTCTAACCTTTTGACGTCATAATAGTCTAACCTTTTGACGTCATAATAGTCTAACCTTTTGATCTCATAATAGTCTAACGTTTTGATGTCATAATAGTCTAACCTTTTGATGTCATAATAGTCTAACGTTTTAATGTCATAATAGACTAACCTTTTGATGTCATAATAGTCTAACGTTTTGATGTCATAATAGTCTAACCTTTTGGCGTCATAATAGTCTAACCTTTTGACGTCATAATAGTCTAACGTTTTGATGTCATAATAGACTAACGTTTTGATGTCATAATAGTCTAACGTTTTGATGTCATAATAGTCTAACCTTTTCATGTCATAATAGTCTAACGTTTTGATGTCATAATAGTCTAACGTTTTGACCAAATTATATCGTATTAGGACTCCGAGGTTTTGACTAGTTTATTTCAGTCAAAACTGCTTTGTTTATCTTCTCAATAGTGGACAAGTTCCTTTTGAGTCTACATTGCGTCTAGTGCATTGTTTATAAAATGTTCACTCCTTCTATTCTAAATAAACTTTTCTCTGGAAAATATTGTTTAAAATTTTGGCGTTGCCTTTACAAAGTATTAAAACAGAAAAGGAAACGTTGTTTTTAAAAGAGCATATTAAATTCAAGCTTGGTTTGCGAGGAAATATTAGAATTAAATTTGACTACTGAGTTTTGAACTTGTCTTTCGAATTCAACAAATAATCATAATTTGTGCGAGTAGCTTCGTCAAAGTTTTCCACCTTTTCCTCATCAAAATTGGTCTTGAAGTCACTATGGATGCAATTCTTGAACACTTCAATTAATATGAGCTGTCAGAGGTTATTGTAATCTTTATCAAACTTCTTTGCTGAGCACCACCTATTAAGTAGTTGTTCTTTTCTCGTGCAAATTCGACATGGGTTCGCTTAATTTCGTTTCTAACAGTCCTAAACCTTTGTCGATATGTCTCAGGTGCCAACTCACAGCGTTTCAAGATATACTCTTAACAACATCATAGTCGGCTCTCTGTTGTACCTACAATGAAATGTATATATCACGAGCTCCACCTATAAGCACACTTTGTAGTAACAAAAGACCAAATTTCTCTCGGCCATTTCAAGTTTTCAGCAATTTTGTCAGTTTTTATCTACTTCTTTTTCCTGAAAAGGGGGTACTAACCTAATATTTCTGGTAACATCAAAATCTGAACTGGTATGAAGTCGAAGCTCTTCGCCCGTCAGATCTAATAATTTATATTTTTTCTCTATGCATTTGCAGTTTTATTTACCCTCCTGTTTTTTTTTCTCTCTCTCTACATTTGTATTTGTAATTCTTTTTCTCTATGCCCGTCCTTTCATTTCTCTCTCTCTCTCTCTCTCTCTCTCTCTCTCTCTCTCTCTCTCTCTCTCTCTCTCTTTACATTTACCTCTCCTTATCCTTTGGAATTTACATTTCCTAATTTTTTTCTAAGCTGAAGCTTTGTAAATTCCAATTCCACGTGGTCTCTTAAATATAATTATATTAATTTCTCATCAAAATCAAAGACAGAGTTACCGATCAAACCCAGTGCACTATCATACACAATTTCTTTTCTCACCAAATATTGAATCAAACTATTCGTTATCTTTTGTTTTGTTAAAGATCATTTCGCTTCAGAAAGATTACAATGTCTGGCAAGCTCAAGCAACTCGTTTTTCTTATAGATTGTAACCACTTCTGCGTAGGATTAGAAACAATGGACGTCGTTGTGAATGTTTGCCGGTTATACTAAAGATTTCTGAAATATGTGAAATTAAAATCTTTAACAGGGACAAGGAAATACCGAAAAGAGTCAACTTGAATATTAAAGGCAATTTTTAATGTCTATGAAATGTTTTAAAGAAATTAGATCCCACACACGCACCAATTTTTATTATTACTCTAGATCTTTAACTATGTAACAGAAGTAAAGGAAAACAACAAGTTTAGTCAAATCAACAAATAATTTATTACTCTAAGTTACAAAGTGAAAATTTAAGAGACACTTACAGTATTGTGGAATAAATTCCACATAATCCTTTGTTTCATATAACATGTCTAAAAAAATAGTGTTTCGAATGAATTCCAATAATCTTAAATCTTCTTGTGTACGACAGTAATACAGTCCAAACTTTCTTTCACTGAGTTCTCAATGATTCCAAAGTAGTTTTTAGTCCAGCAAATAAATGAGCACTTTGCACTTACAATGAATACTTTAAGCAAATAATGCTCGCAAATTATATTTGATCGAAACTGTAAATGATTCCACAAACTGATCTTGAAGTAGGAATAAATAATTGCTTACCAGAGCTCAATTTATTCATATTTCACTTGACCTACACGGGAACAAAATGTCCATGGATAATTCCACTACCCCTTGAACTCAAATTCTAGTACACATCTCGTTTACGAGCTTACGACTTATCGTCATGGCAAAAGTCGGGGAAGCAAACGATTTTTCAACAACTCTCAGTCACTGGAAAAAGTCACGCACACATCTATCTATGTATCTATGTATGTATGTGATATGTATGTATGTGATATATCTATCTATCTATCTATCTATCTATCTATCTATCTAT
>JAECUM010052275.1:0-13563 GCA_016617855.1 Megalonaias nervosa | reverse complement strand
ATATATATATATCATATTACGTTTATTCAAGGAGACTTGATAAAGCTTAGTATTGTAAAAATATAAGTATTATTGTAACACTTTGTAGAAGTGTAGTTAGTGTCTGGCAGGTGAAATTACAAGATCGGAACATGTACCTTCAGCTATGTTTAAATAAATAATTGAACACATATAGGTAAGTAAACAAGAAACTTTATTTTGATAAATATTAAAAGTCAATGATTTCAGAGACGGCAAATATTGTCTTCCATACTGGTGCGTTCATATTTAGTTCCAATATTGCACAAGCATTTAAAATAGGAAACAGTAGAACTAAAATTGTTCTCTTCCTCAATGAGAATGTTACAAGATAAAATGACAAGAACGTTTTGGACAGTTGTGTGCACTCTGTTTTCACTTGCATTATTGCAGAATTTACTTAAAAATGATGATCATAATGCCTATTTGGTGCGGGCATTACCATTCATCAAGCTGCATGGCGATTCTGATAAATCGTCAGGATCTACTGCAGAGTGTTTGTCTTATGATGTTACATGTATATAAGTTTGATTTCTTTCATTAACTTGTGGACTTTATACAACTTATAGCATCCTTCCTTACATTTTCGAATGATTCTGTATCATTCACCACTTTCCCTTCTAGCACCATCTCTCTTTCCTTTACGTTTAACTCTTCTTCAATTCATTTATGATTATTAATGTTTATTTCCTTTTTTATAGTGTTATTCGGAATATTCGATTCAATTGCATTATATGCCGGAGAGCAACTTGTAACTTCTTATGAATTTATTTCCAATCCATTTTTAATTATAATATTTTATGTAAATAAAACTGGTTGAAACAAAACTTATGCAAACGATTTTCTCGCTGTTCTTATTTGCATATGCACCAAATTAATTATTAAAAATTAACTTCCAAACCAAAATTATGCGTCATTCATTAGCCACTGACACTTAAAGGCATTACCTTCCATCCTCCTTTTAAGTTTTAATTATTTTGGCTCTAAATTTAAACAATAAACAGTTTTATAAAGCAAAGTATATGTTCCAATGATATAGACATTAATTTATGTTTCAGACAACAATAATTAATAATTAAGATTTTTGAAAGTCATTTCCGCCAACCGTATATTTAATAATTTAAATCAAGGTGCATTTTACAACAGCAAATGTGTATTGAGGCCTTCGTATCCAGGACTTAATAGAAACACAATGTAAAATTACAAATTAAATCCTACATTTCACTTAAACTTACATTGTAATAATTACACGTAATTTAACAGTACCGACCAGAATTGGACTAGTAATGGTGTAAATGGGACCACGAGATCGGTACCATTAAGATGTATCCAAAGGTAGAAGACATTTCTATGCAAATAATAGTTGAAGTATTCGGGAGGATATAAAACAGAAAACAAACTGTAATTCCGTGCAAGAACGGCATAAATAATTTAGACTGTAACTTTGCAAAATATTTCACACTTGTTTATGCCTAAGTTTGTTGGAAATATTCTTTACTGTGCTGCCTACTGTACTTCAACATAAGACCAAAATTGCACACAATATACTGGGGTTTTAATTACTACTTTTTTTAAGCTAACTCTGCCTGTAAATGACTTTATGTGTAAATATATAATTCGTTTATTTTCCAAGCTCTCTTTAAATTAGTGGTGAAGTCAAGAATTTCTTTCTGCTTGCATGAGCCATAATTTCCGTGGTGCTGACAACTCCAGTGGCAGTGCTCCGAGTTTTTAAATATGTTATGCTACTGCAAAGTACATATTAAATACGATTTTTAAAAAAATATTATCTTAACAATGCAGATAATGGCGTATACGTTAATGTAAATCATACATCGGTATTATTCTCAGTTAGTATTCCACTGGAAAAAATTATACAGATATTCCGACGATAACTTGGTTTGTGATTTATCAGAAATTATTTGGGAATTGATGTTAACTATTCTAAATGGAAATAATTGGAGCAGCAGAAGAGGTTTTATTCACCCTCGACAGTTAGACACCATTTTATACGACGGCGTTGTGGAACTTAGAGAGGCTTTTACGAACAATTAGAAACCGGATATTGTCTGTACATTTTATAAATTGCTTACTGTCGTATTTGATGTTTTATCAAATTTCTTTCACATTGAAATGATTGAACAGTTGCAGGAGATTACTTTTGAAAAAATTTTGTTTTAAATTTCATTGTCAATGCCTGTGAAATAATTAATAAATTCCCCCAAACTAGCAGCCGTAAGAGTTGTTTCAATTACAAAAATGTGTGTATAATATTCCTAGATGTTCTTGTATGAATTTTACGGTAGCTGTGGATGATGATGTTGGCAGTTAGAGACTCAGATGGAGTGATCGTACATTTCAGAAAAGCGCCAAATAGGTAGATTCGTTATGATTGTATAGTGGCACTAGTGCAAAGAATTTATGTTGATCAAGGTACCAGGATGCGAACATTTTGAATCAGTGTATGGTCATTGCATCATGGCATTATCATTACATTTGGCAGTGAATATTACATCATGGTGTGATCATTTCATTATGGAGTGAACACTACATCAGGGTGATCATTACATTTCAGTGCGTAATCATTTCATTAGGGAGTGAACACTACATCATGACGTCATCATTACATTAGGTAGTGAACACTGCATCAGGGTGTAATCATTTCGTTAGGGAGGGAACACTACATCATGGTGTGGTCATTACATTTGGTAGTGAACACTACATCAGGGTGTAATCATTTTATTATGGAGTGAATACTACATCATGGTGTGATCATTACATTAGGTAGTGCACACTACATCAGGGTGCAATTATTTCATTAGGGAGTGAATATTACATCATGGTGTGATCATTACTCTTGGTAGTGAACATTACATCATGGTGTGATCATTACATTAAGTAGTGAACACTATATCAGGGTGTGATAATTTCATTAGGGAGTGAACACTACATCAGGATGTAATCATTACATTAGGTAGTGAACACTAAATCAGGGTATAATCATTTTATTATCGAGTGAACACTACATCATGGTGTGATCATTTCATTAGGTAATGAACACTACATCATGGTGTAATTATTTCATTAGGGAGTGAATATTACATCATGGTGTGATCATTACTCTTGGTAGTGAACATTACATCATGGTGTGATCATTACATTAAGTAGTGAACACTATATCAGGGTGTGATAATTTCATTAGGGAGTGAACACTACATCAGAGTGTGATCATTACTTTTGATACTGAACACTACATTATGGTGTGATCATTTCATTATGGAGTGAACACTACATCAGGGTGTAATCCTTTCATTAGAGAGTGAACACTACATCATGGTGTTGTTCCCTGTAGGCTCATACAAAAATGACAAGAGAAAAGAGTGAAGCCAACAATCTTTGTAAATTTTAACAAAATAATTTATTTCTCTAGAAAACAATGTAAACATTGGAAATAGGACTTACGGTTTGTGAATATAATCCAAAATTTAATTCGAAGATTGAAAAATACAAGTCCTATCACAAAACAGTTCTAATAGAATCCGGATTCGAATCTCGATAAAATTCCAATATGGAGGCGATGACGTCAGATTAGGTCGTTGTACTGGTGGTAACAGATCCTCGATTGACTCACAGTTTATAATGTTTCCGTTAAACTCCAGAATAAATTTCCACTGAATTTCTTTCTCGCAGAACTTTTAAAAATATAACGCACTTGTTTAGTTTTCTACAGAGTAAATTATTAAATTAAAAAACAAATGAACTTCAAAAACAATCTGGCTTCAACAATATAAACACCTTGTACCTTCAAGGTGTGGACATATGACTGACTAAATCTACTAGAGAGCGTCTGTTTAAAGCAGCGATTTTAGATCACATGGTACTTCACGTGACGGCTACGTGATTTACTAATTTGAACATCGCAATAAAAAATGACAATTATCACGTATGCAAGAATAGCCCTATCTAAGAAACAGATTCTCACACTGAAATAGATTTAAAAATGAAACATTGTTTATTCAGACTGACATGTAGGCCGAAATGAACTTGGCAATAGCCAATCGTTTTCGCGTAGTGTTTACAAACTCTATGAACCACAGTGAGCTAAGAAAAATAGTGCTAATGCAATATCTTTTACGTTCTATACAAATTGAATTTACTAGAAAAAATATCGAATCCCGTGAAAATAATCATTACAATAAAATGTAATGAAACAAAAATAAAATAAAAAAGAATTTTAAAACTAATACACAAGCAATTTAATTACATATTCGTAACACTTCCCACCATAAAGAAAAAGAACGATTTATATAATAAAGCTTTTTTAACATATGTAAATTATATATGAGGTAAAACAAAATTACATAAGTGTATATGAAATAATATTTCTATACACGGGAATGTGCATCTGCAATCAAATTGTCTTTTCTTTTGATGTGCCTGATGTTAAGATTATATTCTTGCAAAAACAAACTCGACCTTAATAATCTTCCATTTTTATTTTTCATCTTGTCGATGAAAGTTAGGGGGTTGTGATCACTAAACACAACAACCGGAGAAGGAGCTGATCTAATGTAAACTTCAAAATGCTGTAAAGCCAAACATTCCTTCTCGACTGTTGAGTAATTTCTTTGGTGCGTATTTAATTTCTTAGAGAAATAGCACACTGGGTGATCAACACCATTTCTATCTTCTTGAATCAATACTGCTCCAACCCCAACATCACTTACATCCACATATAATTTAAAAGATTAATTGAAATTTGGAGCTGTGAGAACCGGCGCACTTTTGAGTATAGCTTTTAATCTATCAAAAGCCTCCTGACATTTTTCAGTTCAAAGAAAGTTGTTTTTCTTACTTAACAAGTTTGTCAGAGGCTCAACAATATTAGAAAAATTGAAACAAAACTTTCGATAATATCCGGCCATACCCAAAAATTGCATCAGTTGCTTTGTACTGACAGGCACAGGGAAGTCAGAGATAGCCTTCACCTTAGCATATATAGGTTTAACTTGAGCATGTCCCTCAATATGTCCTAGAAAAGTTACACAAGCACGGCAAAACTGACTTTTAGATAAATTGATTGTCAGATTTGCATCAGTGAGTCTGTCAAAGAATTTCTGAATCGTGGCTAGATGTCCTTTCCAGGTGTCGTTGTAGATGATGACATCATCGATGTAAGCATCACAATTATCTAGACCAGAGGTAATCATATTCATCAAGCGTTGAAAAGTACTTGGGGAACCCTTCATCAAAAAACGGTATCACTTTGCATTGATAAAGTCCATCTGGAGTTGCAAATGCCGAAAATTCTTTTGCTCTTTCCGTTAGTAGAATTTGCCAAAATCCTTTCAGAAGGTCAAATTTGGTGACGTACTTAGCGTTTCCAATTTTTATCAATACAATCATCGATTCTTGGTAATGGAAATGAATCTGTTTTTGTCACACTGTTCACCTTCCTATAATCAGTGCACATACAGAACGTTTTATCTGGTTTCGGAACAAGTATACATGGTGAAATCCAATGACTTTTACTGGGCTCAATGAAATCGTTCTCCAGCAAATACTGAATTTTCTTTTTCAAGTATTCCTGTCTGAGAGGGTTCATCCTGTATGGGCGTTGCTTCACAGGTTTTGAATCTACAATTTCAGCGTCATCAAAAATGTTGTTTGTCCTCGTAGGAATATCTGGAAAAATGCTCATGTTCGAATAATAACTGCTTAAGTTCATTCCTTTCTTGTTGTAAATGTAAATGTTTCTGGTCCAGATTTTTCATAATTTCCGAATTCCGAAGATTTGTTGCTCCAAGATCAACAGTGTCCAATTGAATTTCTTCACTTAAATCCTCAGTTGGTGGGACAGATACAACTAAATTAATTGCAATATACTCCTTCAACATGTTAATGTGGCAAAGTTATTGTTTGTTTTCACCTAATAGGATTATTTATGATGTAATATAAATCGTTTACTTTCTTTTCAACCGTGCATGGACCATAATACTTGGCCTGAAGGGGATTTTGTGGAATGGACAAGAGAGCAAGAACTCTATCACCAGGCTGAAAACTCCTATCCATTGAGTTTTTGTCATATCTGGATTTCATTCTGGACTGAGTCGAGTGCAGATTTGCTCTTGCGACCTCACAAGACTTTGACAACTTGTACTTAAAATCAGAAACATAATCAATAAGATTGAGCTCAGTATCTTCATTCGAAAGAAGTTTCTCTTTCAAGAACTTCAAAGGTTCACGCACAGTATGTCCGAAAACTAGTTCAAAGGGACTGAATCCTAAAGATTCTTGAACGGACTCTCTAAAAGCAAACAAAAGTAAATAAATGCCTTCATCCCAATCTTTACTCGTATTAAAGCAATATGACAGAATCATATTCTTTAAAGTCTGATGAAATCTTTCTAAGGCCCCTTGGCTCTCAAGGTGATAGGCAGAAGATTTAAATTGTTGAATACCTAATTCGTGTATAGCTTTCTGGAAACTTCCAGACATGAAATTTGACCCTTGATCCGATTGGACAGATTTGGGAAGGCCAAAATGAGTAATAAAAACTTTACCAAAGCTTTTACTATGGTTTTGGTTTTAATATTCCTCAAAGGAATTGTCTCTAGGATTCTTGTTGACGTACACATAATGGTCAACAAATATTGGTTGCCTGACTTGGTCTTAGGTAAGGACCAACACAATCTACCATTATTCTGCTAAATGGTTCGTCAAATGCAGGAATAGGTTGCAGATGAGCCTTGGGTATCTTCTGATTGGGTTTTCCTACCATTTGGTAAGTATGACAAGATCTACAAAATTTACAAACATCACTTTTGATTTTTGGCCAATAAAAGTTAGTCAAGATCTTGTGATCAGCTTTATTTATCCCTAAATGACCAGCCAGAGGAGGTTCATGGGTCAAACTAAATATTTCCAGTCTGTAAGATTTTGGAACTACAATCTGGTAGTTCACTGACCACTCGTCATTAGCAGGTACTCGGGAGGTCTCCATTTTCTCATAAGAATTCCATTTTTAATGAAATAACAGACAGGTACTTCAGTGGCTTCAGTTTCACTAATGGCCCTCTGAAACAAGCAGGAGATCTCAGGATCTTTTACCTGTTCGACGACAAGTGAGTGTCGTTTATCACCCTGATTAGATAAAAGAGAATGAGTATTTATACGAGGATCACTGTGATCAATATCTTTTGATTGATCCAAATTAGGAGTGAAAGTGACCTCATCAAAAGCCTGACCAATACACGTGTCAGCTAAAGGAATATTTTCCTTATCAAAATCATTCTCAAGAGCTTTCTTTGCCATAGCTCTGGTAACTGCACAAGCTGGGTATAAATCAGGGTATTCTTTTTTAATAGGATCAACTTTCTGATCCAAAGAAGTCTTGTCAGTTACAAATGGATTAACCACAACCTTGTCTCCAGCTAGATCGTTGCCTAGTAACAAATGAATGCCCTCAACGGGTAAATTAGACACTATGCCGACTGTCACAGGTCCTGAAACTAAGTCTGATGACAAATTTACACAGTGGAGAGGAACATTAATAAAGCCGCACTTTACTCCCTGAATGAGAACACTCTCATTAGAACAGGACCTCGCAGAAAAGGCAAAATACCTGATAATAAAAGACTCCGAGAAGCTGCTGTATCCCTTAAAATTTTTAGTAGGGATAAAATCACCCAAGAGTGATATAGAACCCTTCGACATGAATGATTCATAATTCTCCATAATAAAATCAGACTGGGGTTTATTAGACCCAACAAATGTATTGTTTTCAATACATGACCGTGACCTTGGCCTCTTAGAAATAAGAGCATTTGGGATAGGTCTATCTTGATTCTGATGCCTATATTTCAGTTTGACGCAATCAGAACTGACGTGTCCTTTTTTCTTGCAATAGGTACACATAGGAATAGACAAGGATTTTGAATCAAGTTTATCAGAAGCTTGATTTTTAGAAGTTGTGCCAGACTGAGTTTTAGGAGTAGTCGTATTAGGCTGAGAAACCTTTTTACCAGTAGACTGCTTAGTGAATGATTTGCCTACAACTGGAGCTTTATGAGTTAAAGAATACTCATCAGCAGCAAGAGCAGCATTTTCTAAGGTTTCGATGTTATGCTTATAAAGATACATCCCAATGTCACTATGGACACAGTTCCTAAACTCTTCAACCAACATGAGTTGTCTGAGACTTTCGTAATCTTTGTTAACCTTTCTAGAAGAGCACCACCTATCAAATTGTTGTGCTTTTTCCCATGCAAATTCGACATAGGTCTGGTGAGTTGATTTTCTAGACTTCCTGAATTTTTGCCGATAAGCCTCGGGGATTAACTCATAACCCTTCAAAATACAGTCCTTAACCCCATCATAGTCAGCACTCTGCTCTGTTGACAATGAAATGTAAATCTTACGAGCTCTACCAGTAAGTACGCATGGTTATAATAGAGTGCAGTACTCCCTTGGCCACTTCAAATTTTCAGCAACTTTTTCAAAATAAGGAAAATATCTATCTACTTCTCTTACTCTGAAAGGGGACACAAGCTTGATATTTCTTATAACATCAAAAGTAGGGGAGTGTTTTCCTTTTGCCAGCTCTAATTCTTTTAACCGAATTTCTCTTTGCATTTTCATATCTAATTTCTCTTTCTCAAATTGTATTTGTCTTTCTTTCTGTCTTTTTTCAAATTGCCTTTGCATTTTATCCCTTCTTTCTTTAAATTGTAACTCCATTACTTCCATTTCATTTTCCCTTTGTATCTCTTCTATCTGAAACTGAACCTGTCTTATCTCTAATTCCAACATTTTTAGCTGGACTTCCATTTTCAAAATTTCCAAACACTCCTTGGTAAAATTCCCCAAAATTCTCTACTTTTGATGATATTGTGTATGAAAGCCTATTGTTTTCATTAAAGATTTCAAACAATATGTAAAAAATAGTAATTGGGATTAAAAAACTAGAGGAATTTAATTTTAAAATCAATTTTCTGAAATATTTTAGCCAACATTCAAATATCCCAAAGACGAGGCCCCAATTTTCTTCTGTCACGTGTAGGCTCGTACAAAAATAACAAGAGAAAAGAGTGAAGCCAACAATCTTTGTAAATTTTAACAAAATAATTTATTTCCCTAGAAAACAATGTAAACATTGGAAATAGGACTTACGGTTTGTGAATATAATCCAAAATTTAATTCGAAGATTGAAAAATACAAGTCCTATCACAAAACAGTTCTAATAGAATCCGGATTCGAATCTCGATAAAATTCCAATATGGAGGCGATGACGTCAGATTAGGTCGTTGTACTGGTGGTAACAGATCTTCGATTGAATCACAGTTTATAATGTTTCCGTTAAATTCCCGAATAAATTTCCACTGAATTTCTCCTTCTCCCAGAACTTTTAAAAATATAACGCACTTGTTTAGTTTTCTAGAGAATAAATTATTAAATTACAAAAACAAATGATCTTTAAAAACAATCTGGCTTCAACAATATAAACACCTTGTACCTTCAAGGTATGGACATACGACTGACTAAATCTACTAGAGAGCGTCTGTTTAAAGTCGCGATTTTAGATCACAAGGTACTTCAAGTGACGGCTACGTGATTTAATAGTTGAACATCTCAATAGAAAAAAATGATAATTATCACGTATGCAAGAATAGCCCTATCTAAGAAACAGATTCTCACACTGAAATAAATTTAAAAATAAAACATTGTTTATTCAGACTAACACGTAGGCCTAAATGACCTTGGCAATAGCCAATCGTTTTCGCGTAGTGTTTACAAACTCTATGAACCACAGTGAGCTAAAAAAAAATAGTGCTAATGCAATATCTTTTACGTTCTATACAAATGGAATTTGCTAGAAAAAATATCGAAAATAATTATTACGACAAAATGTAATGAAACAAAAATAAAATAAAAAAGAATTTTAAAACTAACACACAAGCAATTTAAATACATATTCGTAACAGTGTAATCATCTAGTTAGGGAGTGAACACTATATCATGGTGTAATCATTACATTAGGTAGTAAACACTACATCATGGTGTAATCATTTCATTATGGAGTGAACACTACATTAAGGTGTGATCATTTCATTAGGTAGTGAACATTACATCATGGTGTGATCATTATTTTTGGTAGTGAACACTACATCATGATGTGATCATTACGTTTGGTAGTGAACACTACATCAGGGTGTAATCATTTCATTAGGGAATGAAAACTACATCATGGTGTGATCTTTATGTTTGTTAGTGAACACTACATCAGAGTGTAGTCATTTCATTAGGTAGTGAACACTACATTAAGGTGTGATCATTTCATTAGGTAGTGAACATTACATTATGGTGTGATCATTAATTTTGGTAGTGAACACTACATCATGATGTGATCATTACATTAGGTAGTCAACACTACGTTATGGTGTAATCGTTTCATTAGGAAGTAAACACTACATCATGGTGTGATCATTACATTAGGTAGTGAACACTACGTTATGGTGTAATCATTTCATTAGGGATTGAACACTACACCATGGTGTGATCATTACATTTGGTAGTGAACTCTACATCAGCGTGTAATCATGATGTCATTAGGTAGTGAACACTACATCAGGGTGTAATCATTTCATTAGGGACTGAAAATTACATGACAGTGTGATCATTTCACTAGGGATTCAACACTACGTGAGGGTGTAATCATTACATTTGGGAATGATCAGAGTATAATCATTTCATTAAGGAGTGAACACTACATCATGGTGTGATCATTACATTAGGAAGTGAACACTACATCAGGGTGTAATCATTTCAATATGGATTGAAGACTACATTATGGTGTGATCATTTCATTAGGGAGTGAACATTACATCATGGTGTGATCGTTATTTTTGGTAATGAACACTTCATCATGATGTAATCATTGTATTAGGTTGTGAACACTACATTATGGTGTAATCATTTCATTAGGGAGTGAACATTACATCTGGGTGTAATCATTTCATTAGGTAGTTAACACTATATCAGGGTGGGATCATTTCATTAGGGACTGAACACAACATGACGGTGTGATCATTTCATTAGGGACTTAACACTACATGACGGTGTGGTCATTACATTTGGGAATGATCACTACATCAGGGTGTGATCATTACATTAGGTAGTGAACACTACATCTGGGTGTGTGCATTACTTTAAGGAGTGAACACTGCATGAGGTTGATCATTACTTTAGGGTGTGATGATTAAATTAGGGAGGAAAACTTATACCAGGGTGTGATCGTTATATTATGGACCGAACACTACATGAGGTGTGATCATTACATTAGTGAGTGAACACAGGATTAGGATATGAGCATTTTGACAATATTGATTCGCAGAAAAATGTATGTCATCTACGCACCTTTGAGTTTGTAAAAGAAGCCCTGAACGGAATGTAACAATGAATCTGTAAATGAATGGAGACGATATAAAGGAACAGCAAAGGCAATGTATATCAGTTTGTATCGCCATGTTTTATCACTGAATACAAACAAACAAACAGTTTAGACATGGAACAGGTCAAAATAATGTTAGCTGAACATTACATTCAAAAACTGATTCGAATAATATGATGGACTGGAAGAATGAACAACAATATTCGAGACAGATACTAAATTGAATATTTAGAAAAAATATGTAACTGCCTTCGAAAAAAAATACTGATGAAATTGCCATCATTGTTAATGTTTGGTCGCTCTTGGGGTCGTCTACAATCACCCAATATCTTGTTACCAAACATGCCTATATAACAAGTCATTTAAATTAATGCCACATGTATAGATCTTAACATTAATTGTTACCTTTTATATTACAATAATAAATCTTTAACTTTTCTGTGGAAAAATGCGTAGTATGGTCACATACAGGCAACTTGAACCAATACTATTATAATACTAAAACTAAAGTTATATGGTAAACAAATGCCAATTCATCTTGACAGTAGGCTTAGGTAGAGTGTTACGTGTAGGCTCGTACACAAGTAAGAAAAGAAAAGACTGAAGTCAACAAGCTTTGTAAATTTAACAAAATAATTTATTTCCCTAGAAAACAAGGTAAAAATATGAACAAGGACTTACGGTTTGTGAATATAATCCAAAAATTAATTATAGAATTAAAAAATTTAAGTCCAATCACTAAACAGTTCTAATTAAATCCCAAGTTCGAATCTCGATGAAGTTCCAAATGGAAGGCGATGACGTCCTCTATAACCTGTTTTGGGCTGATGTGTCAACAGTTCCTTGTTGACTCACCAAGAATATAATTCCGACTTAAGAATTCCGAATAATTTTTAGTAAATGTCTTTGTCCAAGAATTTCGATGAAGAAGAGTATTTTCCAGGGTGAATAAATTATTTTAAATAAAAAAACTCAATTCAGATGGCAACAACAGGAATATCTTTCAGCCTCAAGGTATTATTTACAACTGACTCAGAAACACTGAGACTGAGAATTAAACCCAACTAAAAAACGCCATTTCAGAACCGCGTGATAGATCACGTGGTCACTCACTACAAGTCAATTATCACGTAGGCTAACTATAGCCTTAGCTAAGAATTTGATTCCCATACTGGAAATGAATTTAAAAATAAAACGTTGTTTATTCAGACTAACACGTAGGCGAAGCATGACCTTGATTACAACCAATGATTTTCACTCTGTGTTTACAAAATCGGAATCAAGATCAAGAACTAGGTTAGCTAAAAATACAATGTAGCAATCAACTACGTTTTAATCAGGCTAAAAGATCTGAACTAAATTTACTGGGAAAAATGTCAAATCCAGTAAAAATTTTATCCTTACAATAAAATGTAATGAAACAAAAATAAAACAAAAAGAAATTTAAAACTAACACACAAATAATTTCAACACATATACGTAACAAGAGGAGCAGGTTCGAATAGCATTTGTTGGTTCCGAAAGTTGAAATTTAAATAAATTTCTTTCGCAGGTCTCAGATGTGTGATAGTTCTTAAGGTAAATTCTTTTATATACCCATGGTCCTTTTTTACATAGCATTTTCTGGAATTACTATCACTGAATGAAATTTTAAAATTTTCAATTGTAGAACAATCTGTAGATAAAAGTATCATTTAGAATGTGGTAAACATAATGTAGGCTAGGTATTTTTATGGGGGAATTCCAATAACCATGACATAGATATAAATAAATATGTTTACCTCTATTGATAATGATCCTAATATTCAACCCATACTCATAGAGAAAATATTGGCTATGTATATTTTGTTTACCAAAACATAAACATAAGTGTCTATAGCCAGGTACCGAGTGACTTTGATTTTGGATAATATCAAGTACAAAATACAATTATCTACAGCATATAATGAATACAAAAATTAACAAAAATGTAGATTAAATATACATAACACCGTTCCCCATAAAAAACAAAGATTTATATACTTAAAGATTTTTTAGCGACTAGTCAAATACACATTAATTAAAATTATAATAGATGAAATCTTATGAATGACATT
>JAECUM010052274.1:0-10000 GCA_016617855.1 Megalonaias nervosa | reverse complement strand
AATAATATAGGGATAGCATTATTAATAATTTATACTATCAGACTAACGATAATGTTTTCGGTAACATGATGATAAGTTTAAACATTATGAATGTGAATGTATTAATATTTACCCAAACAACAACAATAAATATAAGTATGTTGGCATATGTCTATAGTTAGGGCCATTTCATAGCAAGATTAATTCAAATAACGCCCCGATAATTCACATTATAGTCAGTTTTAAAAGGTCTTACTGAATTCATTAAGGACATTTGCGGGTCTAATTCCATACCCAACATTGATGTCCGTAAACCACACTTGGTTTGCTTTTTACTGTGGTACTGACATTTATCATGATATTTATCCCATCTATGAATTTTTAGTTTTCCACGAGAATGACAAGTAACCTGCGGATTCAAATATTGTATAGTTTCACCCTTGGTTTTGTTTTTAACGGATAAGGCCTCTTAGTGCCTCAGTAAACTTAGAATGCATGTTTTAAGATTTATTGTCCCTGTAGCTAAAAGTCTGCAAAAGGAATTGATATTTATATCACTTTATTTGAGGAGTTTATGAAGTTTGAAGTCAATCGAATAGTAGAACATATATATGATTGTATTATGATATTGCACATGGCATTTTATTAATACATACTTTAGTGTCTGCCCCGCACGTGGAAAAGTAACTAGAGTAGAAAGGAAAGTGTTGGTGGTGGTGAAAATGAGGCAGACATTGAAGAGGTATGTTACTTGCAAGATGATGACGACAATTACTTCGTGATTCCTCCGTGAAAAATTGATGCCAACAATTAGTTCGTGATTCCTTCATGAACTTGCCCGACAAACATCTGTTTTATATATCAACTATGATAATAACATTGTAATAAAACGCTGCATCAAATGTTTTGTCTTACATCATTCATTCATCATTGATTGTAAAATGTATGCAAGCACTCTCAATATTATGTACAAAACATATACAATTCTGATGAACTAAAATGGGTCTATACAAAATGGAAAATAGGGAAATTAATTGACAATGTGTTATCTGATGAAGGAAATAAATTGATGTGCCCCAGACGGTCACATTGAAAACTCGGTATAACAAACAATGTAAACTAATTTATGTATATTTCATTCGTTTAGTACCAGAATATGGTGATGATGTGTTTAGAACGCAATACAAAGAGCGATATCATTTCCCAAGATATATACAAATAGATTCAGCCAGTGTCTTAACTCGTCGCAGATGAAAGTCCCGTTGAGCTGTCGTCTATTAACATCGCCTGGCAGTGTTTAATTAAGAGTTGGCTGTACAGTAAGTAAAGTTCCTCAGGATAATCATACATGGAAACAACGCTCTTCCCTACGCTAATAACAGCCGTGTTTGTTACCACCTTTATCATAATATATATATATATATATATATATATATATATATATATATATATATATATATATATATATATATATATATATATATATATATATATATATATATATATATATATATATATATGAATATTTCCTAAAGTTACCAATTCATGCAAACATAGTTTTCAATAAATCTGCATGTAACAAATACATGAATATGCATCGATTCATGTAGAAACACGAGTCAACGTCACTGTCCTGTATGATGTTAATGTTGAAAGAGTGGTGGTAAAGGTATATGAAGGTTAAGTTCGGGAATACATCGTTTAGATGTGAAGCAAAGCGAGTGTAATAAGCAGATTGGTATCGATAAGGCGAACATAGAATGAAGTTGTATATGCACTGATTTATACTAAAACATGCCCAAGAACACTCATACTGATTCATACAAAAGAAAACGTTATACGGTTGTTATGTGTATACAATTGTTCTGTATAGGCCATGTTACTGTTGTTTGTGTATCTTTTTTGTTTGGGGGGGGGGGAAGTAGGGGCCTCTTCTACTTTAAGTCACGACATTGGTTGTTTACTGTGGTTGTTCACCTAAGATCATTAGCTCATGTTCTACGGCAGATTATACCTTTTCTCCCATCGTGAAGCAATATTGTGAAAGCAATAACATGATACAGTTGCCATAGAGATTGGTCGTAGTTGGATGCGAACGAATCTGCTTCAGTAATGAGACATTTTAACCATTTAAGAACTGCTGGCCTTTTAGATCATAAACATGTGCCCGGTATATCCAATACACATCTTAAAAACAAATCGCATTCGCAAATGGATAGATCATTATGTTTGCTGTATATTTTTTTTCAGTGACATGTCATATTTTATTCCATTAAGCACGCTGCTATATACTTCGTTTATTGACAAGAGTGACATCAATAAGAACTGAAAGAAGTACAGTCGTCTCATGTATGCAATTGCTCACACACAATAATAATGTGGATTTAGTTCAGCGCCCAATCTTTAGAAACACCAGGCGCTTTATAATGTTATATAACGCATATAAAAATATACGACAACAATAACTACATAAACAAACGCCTTGAAATTACAAAACAAAGAAAGATGTTAGGTTTGCTTGAATGCCATGCATAAGTTGATTCTTGTAATCGTTCTGACGTTTCCCCTACTATCAAAAATAAAAGGAAGACTACGGATTCATACAGCGAGATGTAATTTGACGCAGAGGTGATATGGTGGAACTTTATGAGACAACAATGAGGTCTGTAGAAAGTATCATTAGGTCTATGGAAAATGCAGTCACTAATGTTAATATGTTCATTGGCAAACTGAGTGTGTGAGGTTGAAAATGTGAAAATAAACTAGTACTTTCATAGTCATTCTGGCTCATTCCAGCATTTATGAATTATCTGAAAGATTCAAGTTTTCATTGAAGAAAAACTAAATTAACTGGTACGTTTGAATTTAAGACCTGAATGTATTCCAAAAGACCGTGTCAAATATGAAGCACAACATAAACAACGACGAGAAAATAAAGTCCTTAATAATATGATGCCTTAAATGAGAGAAAATTAAGCTTCCAAATATTGTATTATTTAATATCATTATGAGCATAATATGGAGCTAATGCATTTTAGTGGAATTTGTCGATAAAACATGATATATTCCATTTTCGAGAGTGTTCCTTATACGACAAACATCTGTAAAGTTAGTTTTATCACAGGATATTCGAAGACTAGTCTACATTTTGCAAGGCGTTGTTTTGCATTGCAGAGACATTCATGCATTCATCCCCCATCCAACCATCCCTCAAAACATCAATACATGCATACGTACATACATACATCTATTCAAACATAAATACGTGAATACGTTCATATATTTCTAAATCTCAACTAAAATGCTTATATGAAAACTAACGGATCAGTCTCCACGTGGTTATGTACGAATTATCGGACGATGTACCATGTTGTTATATCAACATTATGGAATTATGTTTCACACAGTTAGGTCTAAATTGTCTAACCGATTTCTGGCATAACTATAGTGTTTGAAAAAGGCATTGTCACAAAAGCAAACGGATGAATTGTCCCCCTCTCTAAATGTAAAAATATTGAATACGTGCACGTGCAATTGCATTTCTACCACTTGATTGTTTAAACTGGTGTGTCATTGGCAAGGCAATTTATGTAATTCGGCAAAATATAATCATCGATTTATCAGTATAACAAACCAAAGTTAATCAAAATGATTTTTCGTGTGCACATAAGCCTCTCTTGTACATATATACAAAAGTATCTTGTTCCCGATTATGTTTGAATCAGTATATATGCACCTATTTATGAAAACGTTATGTATTCAGTAAGGTTTTCTAAGAACTATTACATATTTCCACATGTATGAAGACTACCTATTCAGACACATTCCTTCAAAAGTTCGCCCAGATTTTTCGGGTTTGAATATACAGGGTAGTAAGGAAGACAAACATAACTGTACGAATACACTATATCCGGCATTGTCTGTTATAACAATATTCCTAGTGCAATCCATAAGTCTAAAGCTGTTTGGTTCATGAGGGAAACCACGGGACGACTTTGTACTGAATGAGCATTATGGTTACTGCATCGACTTGTGTATGGTACATAATACACACGTGGTAGTTACCTATACACATTGACAAATCTTGTCATAATGGCATCTCTAAGACTTAACATAAATTGACGATACTCATTTAGGTTGAGCTAAGTTAATTTGCACATCTATCTGTATTTAAGATACGTTATGAATAACAGTGGCACATGTTGTCTTAGTATGTTAGGCCCCAATATTATTTAAACGTTACAAGTTAAATACAGTTTATACTAGAATATCCAATGTCAATATTGATAAAAGGAATTGGTGATAAGTTAAATTATCTCACTTATTGGAAAATACGCTAATTGAACACCCTCTATCTGCACGAGGACCTTTAACACGGTTGGTGTTGAAAGCAACATAGACAAAGTAAAGAACGCAAGTTTGATTCATTTAGGGAACAAGTTAAAGATGGGATTCCCACTAATAAGAAAACGCAATTTGCACTCTTGTCAATTAGTTGCCTATATGCAAACGCAGCACTACGGTAATGTATAGAGCTCTCACATGGGTACTGCTGTAATACTGAATTTAAGAACGAATTGAACAATTTCCTTCAGCAATACTTGGAGAGCAAAAGCTGGTCATAATTCAACGAGGTTAATAATTTTAGTATTTAATAATTGCCCATTTCAATTAATTTATCACAGTTATTATTTCAGCGGAAACTATTTAGTATGTTAGGCCCCAATATTAATTTATTTTATTCTGCCTTTGACGACCCACCTTTCATTTGCTGTGTGTAAATTATAGTCCAAAACGTAGCTGAAAAGGTATTAACTTTTCAAAAGAAGAGTACATCTTTTTTACAAATTATAAATCAAATAACAAGAGTCCTTCCGAACAAACATAACATGTTGCACAGACAACATCAGTTTTCAATACAAAATGTCAAATGCTTGTGATATCAAATAATGTGATGCAATGCCGATTTTAGTACGGTTGACAATCCAAATTTTCACAGAGATGTCCTTTACGCAACTAATATGAAATTGTTCCGATATTTATGAGGAAGGAGGAGTATTGGAAGCGGAAATTCCCATATTTACTGTAATGTATTTGGGATAGGATATTTTTCTGATTTGAGTTGTAACAGTAGTATGTAGAACGCATTTACAAATTTCATTTAGAGTAGGAACTGCATCACATACTAAAAGCGTACATATGTTGTGGTTGCAGGAAGTCCTGTCAGTTAAGAGACCTGTTTATGTTCACATTCTTCAGTGAACAAAAGTGAGTTTTTTTTTACTGCTATTAGTTAATATTTAATCCACTTTATATATCGGATATATTCCTCGTTATAGGTATGCAATTCACATCTACCCATACACCCGCTATGATTTGCAAAATAACCTAAATTTTACGAGCTGTTGTTGGTATTGTCTTTGGGTAAAAAGGTCATTTTCCTACCAATGTGATCATTATTCACAATTCACTTTCGAGATTCGACTTGAAAAATGGCCGAGAAAATGATCATAGTGACAGGAAAAACCAAACGTTCCAGAAGGCGGCTTAATAAAACATTTCCCACCTCCTCAACCAACGAGTAAACGAGAAGACTGCGCAATAATGTCATGCTCAATTTGAACAAAACAATATAATATAAGCTGATATTTTAACATATTGTAATATCACATATATGAAACGGCCTATACTATAGGGAAGGTGTAACGAATATGGGATAACAAGTGTGTTTCTTAATTGAAGAAAGAGAAACCTCATTCCCGGTGTTTCGATAATAATGTTGTTGAACGTTTTCTTACTACAATAGGCTGGTTGTTGCTTTTGGTATTGTTCATCAGTATCTTCTTTATCGGCCTCCTTATCCGTGGATCCTCTCAATCTGAAATATATATGATCCTTGCTTTGGGATATTTAAGTTGAAAGGAAGCACTGAATGTTATCATTTGAATAATTGTGTCACTTTTGACTCTTTTATGAATAAAACAGAGTACAATCAGATTCCTGATAAACTCGTTGTTCTCATTACCAATGTTCAGCAACGTTAGAATATGTTTACTATAGCCATAATATTAAACATATGTAACCTTAGACATTTGTATTCATACCACTACTGCCAACTGTGTGATTGCATTTCTCGAGATAAATAAATCAATCTATGTTAAATAAGACCAATTTGTTGGTACCTATTTTGGCAGTAATGAAATAAGTATGCCACAATTGCTATTCAACATTTATGAATATATGATTAAGTCTTTGTCTATCTGATTGTCGACACGTTGAAACTTAACTAATAAAACAACATAAATATGCTGTTGACAAAGTGTTGATACTTTAATTGCAATCTTATTGTATACAGTTATACTACCGTTACTATGATCTTAACTCGTGTAATCAACCGTTATAAGTGGCCATGGAAAACCACTGATGCAAATAGTTGTTAACCTGAGATTAAAAAAAAAGATGAATGCATCTTACAGAGTGCGTACTATGTTAGCTCCGTTCGGTTATGTTGGTGGCCATTCACATATATATAGCATTTATTGAACATCCCTGGCTTCGCTATTACCTTTCATAAAAACCGTCCTTCCTCATATCACATATCCGTGGTATATGTACAGAAAAAATAGATTTCATGATAAATGCACTTGATTTTCGAAAAGGCTTTTTCACACTGAAATTACACTCATCTATTTAAAGGACAGCTGTAACATGTTTAATCAAGACTTAGTGGCTACTTAATTATTAATGGTTAATACTAAACGCATATATTCACATTAGTACCAGTTCAATGGAACACAAACCGGAATGACAAAAGGCGCAGTTTTTCGTGAGACATAAAGGAAATGTAACGCCGTAACACATAATATTTCCATCATAGGGGAAAATGATTAGAACCTTACATTTGCTGCCCAAATTTATAACAATGCATACATTTCATAATGTAGCGATTATTTGTGCATCCAAACGTTGCCTAATTTTTCTCTTACCAATATAACATCCATTACCTCTTCTTAACATCAAGTTAAGTGTGACAATAGACTATATATCACAGTGTTCGAAACTGTAGTGTTCAATTATTATTTGAATTTTGGATTGTTAAAGAAATAGTATGATTTTGAAGAATTTTAGATGCCAGGGGTGAACTAAAAAAAGTCTTTAACTTGTGCATATTCCTACATATTGCAATGATCTTGGACACCGCTTAGTCAGATAATGATGTCAGCATAAGATAATTGTCCTCAATACTCATGATTCTTCAAGATATATTGCCAAATGTATTTCTTTGTTCAAAAGATCATGGTGAGGATTCCCTATCATCAAGGCTGTGTAGGTGGAAATACAACAAAAAGCAAAGAAACAATCAAGGAAAAGCCAAAACAACTTTAGGCGTTTATGGATATGAACTAAAGCAATATGGGTAATGTTGAAAAGTGAAGAACTGAAGCCACTGAGCAAACTATGGAAAGAAATACTAAACATCTATCATGACCTTATTAGGATCACATGAAGTGTGCATACATTCAGACGGAGAAAACTCCTTTCTTATCTTGAATCACCACTTGATACCAAAAATGGAGCAATTGCCTTAACCTTTTATGTGACATTGCACTAATGCCGTCCCATTGTAATTAAGAGGTATTGCATGTAATCTTTAGGTATGATGTTCTCGATTTTAACTGTGGATTGATATGTACTTCTTTTTGGGGGCGTATACACCATATAAGAATATATATATATATATATATATATATATATATATATATATATATATATATATATATATATATAACTATAACTATTTACGCTCGAGTAAGGACATTTATAGGAGGTGTGATTGGGTCTACAATTTCCCGACAGATTCGTCGGGTAACGCGCTGTCAAGGGCCAACATATTTAATGTTTTTAATCACGTGCGCTGCCCAGCCGATCGCAATACTTTCGCACTGGCTGCGCGCGGAGGGATTCTCTCTGCTAAACACTTTGGCGTGAGTTGAGAGAATTTCCTTCTGGAGTGTGGACGTGTTTACTTTTTCTGTACAAATTTTTTCTTCGGTGTTATCGGTTCACGCTGTTTGATCTTCCTCGTTTCCTGGAATTTTGACCCAGATGAATCGTCCTGAAAGTTAAGAAATCGCTTACATGAATTTGTTTCCATTCCGTCAGATCTGTTCTATAATCTTTTGTTATACATTTCATCACACTCGCACTGGGTCCTTTCATCTGTAACACATTGCAGCGTCATTTTGAAATCAGAAATAGACGATCGTTTGCGCCCCGTTTTCAATATTCGGCGCTAGTCTAGAATTTGTATGCATGGGGGCTGGATAGTTGACAAAATTATCAGTTTCGATCTCTCTGTCGTACGCAAAATTAAGCCAGAGAACCATTAAGCTATACGTAGATATACTCCGCATCGTCTATTGCATACATTCATTTCATCAACATATGTGCCTAAAAGTGCTTTCTCAGTCTTTTGTCCATGTTACACTGTTAAAATACATTCAAACAGGATTTGCGAGCGACTCCATGTTTATTTTCTTTCAATTGGTTCCGTACCACTAGCTTGTGTTTTTCAGCTGGTTCCGTACCACTGGGTTGTGTGTTAGCCAGCTGGTTCGGTATCACTGGATTTTATGTTAACCTTCTGTTTCCCAGCTGGTTGCTTACCAATGGAATTTATAATTACCTGTTTATTCCGTATCACTGGCCTGTGTGTTTACCAGTTTGTTCCGTACCACTGGACTGTGCATTTCCTACTTTGTTCCGTGCTACTGGACTTTGTGTTTACCAGTTGGGTCCGTACCAGTGGATTTTATGATTACTAGTTGATTCCGTATCACTAGCCTGTGTGTTTACCAGTTGGCTCTGTACCACTGGATTTTATGATTATTAGTTGATTCCCTATCACTGGCCTGTGTGTTTACCAGTTGGTTCCGTATCGCTGGTTTTTATGATTACCAGGTGATTCCATATCGCTGGATTGTGTATTTCCGAGTTGGTTCCGTACTTCTGGATTTTATGATTACTAATTGATTCCGTACCACTGGATTGTGTGTTTACCAGTTGGTTCCGTACCTCTGGATTTTATGATTACCAGTTGATTCCGTATCACTGGCATGTGTATTTACCAGGTGGTTCCGTACATTTTACGTTTGCATTGAGTTTCATGCTTGGTATACTTGGGTTCTGCACCTCACTATTTGGCACTTGATTAGTCATTTATGTTTTCTGCTTCCATCACTTCGCTGCATGAAAATTGGGCTATGTGTGGCCCAAATCATTTAGGCCCCCGACCAGTTGTAATTGTCAGTTGGTACTGGTTTTATGCTGAATTCTGCACCTCAAAACAATGACCAATAATTTTCATAATAGTCAAATTTTGTTTTTATTTTCATGTTCTTCCTTACTATTAACCAGCACATGCCTCATCTCACTACAGTGAACAGTGATGTTCATAATATTACAATAAGGATTATGCATTTGCAACGATTGCTACGTAGTAATATACTGACATTGATGGAATTATTAACTTTTTATGGCATTCATTGCAGAAAATGCCCCCTACAAAGAGAGCTGCGGCGGCGTCTCAAATGGCAGTGAAAACAACTTGACCATCAAGGTCCAAAATCCAAGAGGCGGTGAAGAGGCTCAGAAAGAAGTCACCATTGTTAACACCAACTGCCGCCAACCGTCAACCTGGAACATCCAGCGAAGGGGCTTGGATGGGCCCCCATCTTCTTAATAGTATAACCCAAGAGGTCTCCGACAGGCTCACTACCCACGTGATACAGGAGATCCATAGCAAATTTGATCAGCTGGTAGCTACCCTCAGTCCGTCCACAGAAAATTGTCCACAAACCGGGTTTCAACTTGAACCCTCCGTAGCAACAGACAACACACCAGCAGCATCCATGGTCTCCGCCGCCATTGTGGAAACCACGGCTTCAGTTACAGGTGCAGTTGTGGATACAGGTAACGTTGTCCAAATCGTTTGTGCGTCGGGGGGGGGGGGGGGGGGGGG
>JAECUM010052271.1:0-13444 GCA_016617855.1 Megalonaias nervosa | reverse complement strand
ATATATATATAAAGAATACAAATCATATGGCGAATAACAGCCCTTTCAAGCGCACTGAATCCAGCAAGGGATCACGTGTGTTAGGGATTGATTGAGATAGATGCAATAAACTGACGGACGACGAACAGTGCAAAACTAGTATCTAACTAGCCTGAGCGCTTTCGACTCTTAATGAGTCTTTTTCAAAGGCATATACAAAACATAGACAAAACAAACAAAAAAAAAACACAAAAACCGTTGTGTTTGCAAAACTCTACATGGCTGTTTCTACATGAATTAAACCTTTAAATGTATTATGCCTCAACCAGCCTATATCAGCTTGTTGCGGATACTGGAGAATATTTGTATATTTTCCAAATGTGTTTTATTTGTTTGTTTTGTCTGTGTTTCGTATATGCCTTTGAAAAAGACTCATTTAGAGTCGAAAGCGCTCAGACTAGTTAGATTCAAGTTTTGCACTGTTCGTCGTCAGTTTATTGCATTTATATATATATACAGTCGGCTCCACTTAAATGCATATCGCTTAACTGCATAGATCGCTTAAGTGCATAGCGAAAGTATGGTCCCGTTTTTCCTTCATTAATATGCATAGTAATCAATATCTGATAAATGCATATCGGTTAAATGCATAAATCGTTTAACTGCATACAATTTGCTGGTCTCAACCATTGACTTTATACGTATTTGCCACCGCTTAATTGTATAAACATGGTCCAGACATGTAAAGTAGAGGTCAAGGCTGTATACATGTACGTGTAGACAGCTATCCCAAAGATCGTAGAAAATTGTAGACTGCTGCCCCGGCCAACCTCTGCGCTCATCAGCTAAGGAGTTACATGTATTAAAATCTAAAATGGCTAAGCGCACATGTAAGACGTTATCGTTGGCGGATCGTGTGGAAGTGATAAAGAAGTTAGATAATAAAGAAAGTCATTCGTCGATTGCACAGTTGTTTGATGTTTACCAAAGTGCGATATAGAGAATTCAGAAAAATGAGGAAAAGATTCTTCAAGAGTGGCAGAGTAACAGCAATCTTAACAGAAAGCGTCAAAGGGCAGGAAAAGCGGTAGATCTCGAGGTAGCCCTGTTGCGATTGTTCACCCAAGCGAGGAGTCGACAGGTGCCTATCAACGGCCCACTGTTGCTAGAAAAGGCCGATCGACTAGCACAGGGCTTAGGCATTGCGGATTTTAAGGCAACAAATGGGTGGCTAGAGAGACGGAAAGATCGCAATTCTATAAAGTTCAAGAAGCAGCATGGGGAGAAGCAAGACGCTGATGACTTCGCTGCTGAACGATGGATAACTGACGTTCCGCCGGACTTGATCAAAGATTATGAACAGCTGATATTTTAATGCTGATGAGACTGGGCTTTATTTGAGAGCTATCCCATATGGAACACTTTCATTTAAAGGTGCTGATGTATCCGGGGCTAAAGTTGCTAAAGATCGGGTGACTCTGCTTCTTGCAGCTAACATGGATGGGAGCGAAACACTAGAGCCACTAGTGATCGGCAAAAGTAAAAATCCGCATTGTTTTAAGAACGTTAAGACATTACCGGTGCCATACGAAGCAAACAAAAATGCGTGGATGACAGGGGACATATGGCAAGAATGGCTTAAGAAATTCGATAAACAGATGCGAAGCAGAAAATGCAAGATTCTCATGTTGTGCGACAGTGGTGCTGCTCATAGTGATAATCTTCGCTTGACAAATGTCAGACTATTCTTTCTACCCCCTAACAATACATCATTGATTCAACTGATGGATCAAGGCATCATTGCTAACTTCAAGAAGCAATACCGATCACTAGTGTTGCGTCAAGTTCCTAACATCATCGACAATGGAAGTGAAGGGCGTGCTGCAGAATTGGGGAGGCGTGGAATCGAATTTCAGGAGCAACCATCGCCAACTGTTATCGTCGTGCAAGTTTTGTCAAAAACACCGCGTCCACTGAAGACGTTACCGATGACGACAACACTGAGGTTTTTATCCCACCCACTATGACATTGGATGATTTCAATCGCTATGTGGCGGTGGATGAACACCATACTGATGAAGAAAAAACAGATGCCGATATCTGTTCAAACGTCCAGCAAGAAGAAAAGGATTCAAATCCAGAGGATGTGGAGGAGTCTACCAACGATTTGTCTGTCCCGCCGCCAAACTTTGCTACTGCCATTAAAAGTCTTGAGACTATTAGAGCGTTTCTGGAAGCAAATGGGTGCGAATCGTATGACGGATTTTATAACTTGCAGACTATTGTCAACCAGATTGGCCGCAACAACTGTGTTCAAAAATCAATTACGGACTTTTTTTGCCAAGTAACTTGCAAACTTTTTGCAACGACTTTAATGTCTTTCTTTTTCCGTAAACTTATTACTTTACTGGGAACTAATTTTAGTGGTGACCCGTATACTATTTTGCTACCAAAGAGCGATACACACTGTCAATAATAATTTCGGCAATAACAGTTTATAGTGTTTATCTGAATCTACACGTACATGTACATGTATTGTGGAATTAAATGTATACGTAGATGTTTAATACACTCAAACACATTTATGTAGCATATGAGCTTTGTTTGTGTGATTTTCCATTTTCTATTTTACAAGTACATTGCAAATATACATGAATTCCCCTTAAATGCATACTCCGTTAATATGCATAACTTGGGTCCGGTTGAGGGATAGGGGTATATTTTACTTTTGTACAGGGCACATGAATATAAATAAAACATGAGATATTTCAATAATCATCAGTACTCGTTTTTCTTGAATATGTGCCTTGCCTGAAAAGCGTCGTTTTGTTGAGTGCTGTGTAGACAAATCTAGTTAACTAAAGGCCACATATCACTCCGCGACTACGTAAACTCCTCATGAACAGTAATCCATATTCCAATACGTTCTTTAAGCGTCTTCGTCTCCCAATGACCGCTACCACTCGACCCATGTCTTCAACATTTCAACTGAACTTATATGATTTAACTCACATCGATTTTGTTCCATCGCAGGAATTCCAGATGTCAGCGACAGCACCACTGTAAGAATACAGCGGCTTTAAAACGAAATGAAATGAAGTGTTATTCAAATGCTTGCAAGGACAGAAGGAAGCGATTTTAAACATGAACAAGAATCCCATGAATAAACGAGAAATGAAAACCTGTGAGTGGTGAGCTGCATGAGAGAGGAGCACAACTGACGTCAGAAACTCTGTATTACACGAAATCATAGATAAACGTCAAGAGATAGGAGCTTTATATAAATCAATTTTAACAAAAAACACAACGGGTGGAAATCTGCATCTGGAATCCAAACATCAATGGCAATAACAACAACAACACAAAGGACGACAACGACAAGAACAACGGCTGCTGGACTCAGGAAGCATAGGATCACGATCAGTTCAATCACCTAATTGATGAAAAATCCATGAGTATTTTTATTTCTTTTATTAGACCACTATTGAAGGGTTCCTGTTGGGGTCAGCCAACTATCTTAAGAAAGAGTTATTAATCACTAAATGCCAAACACCAAACCATAGAGACAAAGTTGGGTGTATCAAAAGAAACTTTCCACTATCGTGCCAAAACTAAACAAAAATATATGATTTGTGTGAAAAGAAATAGAAACTAAACAAATCAAATCCGTTTGTTCATAACTTACCTTTTAGTTTATTCTGGTAATCAGAACAACAATGAATTAAAAAACGTGATATTACATTGTCCATTTGTTTTATCATTATTTTTCTATATCTGATGATGTCGGCGTCTTTGTTTGAATTTCTTTGAGGGAGTTGCATCATTTTCTTCTTGTTTCGAAAGTCCCTCTTTCTCGTTCTCCTCATATATTTCTCGTTTTTCTGTTTTTCGTTATCTTCTCCTTTCTTTTTGCCATCTGAACAGTTTCAGGATCATTGCCATTGCATGTGACACACAAAGCATTCAATTTACTATTGTCAAGGAACGGAATTGCAGGTATTAGGTGTGGATGGTTATTATCTTTGACGTTGTGGACATGCTGATTCCCAGTGCCCCATCTCTTGACATACCCTAAAAGTGTTTTCACTTTTGTCTCTGTAGCGATTTTGAGTCTCTGCCTATATCTTATAGATATTGTGCGAGTTTAAAAAACTTCTCTCAAATTTCAGTAGAAGTTTCATCATGTGTTGTTCTTATGTCTTCACTCTTTTAATGTCTAAATCTCAATGAATAAGACACCGTTTGGCGTGAGGTATATGATAGAGTGTGCTTGAATGTGTGTACGAGAGAGAGAGAGAGAGAGAGAGAGAGAGAGAGAGAGAGAGAGCGTAAATTAAATTAATCAATGAATAACTACGAGCGAGGGTTATCATGCCTCGTGCCCAAAACTCTATCGTCAAGTCAGAAATTGAGTGATGGCGACGCCGCAAACGTTTGGTGGCGTTCAACACGATACGAGCGGTGTTGGCACAACTGCCACCTAGCGATTTCGATGTTGATATGATTGACCCGTATGCATCGTCACGAAGGAGAGAAAAAAATCATTCTGGAAAATACTCAGTATTTTTATTTCTTTTATTAGACCACTACTGAAGGGTTCCTGTCGGGGTTTCACACTATCTTAGGAAAGAGTTATTAATCATTAAATGCCAAACACCAAACCAGAGAGACAATGTTGGGTGTATAAGAAGAAACTTTCCATTACCTTCCCAAAACTAAACAAAAAATATACGCCCATGATTTGTGTGAAAAGGAATAGAAACCAAACAAATCAAATCCGTTTCTATAACTGACCTTTTGGTTTGTTCTGGTAATCAGAACAACAATGAATTTAAAAAACGTGATATTACATTGTCCTTTTGTTTTTATCATTATTTTCCTACGTCTGATGATGTCCTGTCGGCGTCTTTGTTTGAATTTCTTTGAGGGAATTGCATCGTTTTCTTCTTGTTTCGAAAGTCCCTCTTTCTCGTTCTCCTTATATATTTCTCATTTTACTGTTTTTCTTTATTTCTGCTTTCTTTTTGCCATCTGAAAAGTTTCAGGATCATTGCCATTGCATGTGACACACAAAGCATTCAATTTACTATTGTCAAGGAACAGGATTGGTGTGGATGGTTATTATCTTTGACGTTGTGGACATGCTGATTCCCAGTGCCCCATCTCTTGACATACCCTAAAAGTGTTTTCACTTTTGCCTCTGTAGCGATTTTGAGTCTCTGCCAGTATCTTATAGACGTTGTGTGAGTGTGAAACATGTTCCCTCAAATCTCACTCTAGGTTTCATCATGTGTTGTTCTTATGTCTTCACTCTTTTAATGTCTAAATCTCAATGAATAAGACTTCGTTTGGCGTGAGGTATATGATAGAGTGTGCTTGAATGTGTGTACGAGAGAGAGAGAGAGAGATAGAGAGAGAGAGAGAGAGCTTGAGCTTTGGACATCTTCATATTTAAATAATCGATTTTTTAGAACATTATGGTATGTTTAAGAAAAAATTACAAAACATCACATTAAATACATCACAGTATGTGTACCACATAACAGAGGAGTTTACTGGTTTGCAGCTTTGTATCATTGATAAATACTGTAGATAGATAGAGAGAGAGAGAGAGAGAGAGAGAGAGAGAGAGAGAGAGAGAGAGAGCGTGTAAATTAAATTTTAATCAATGAATAGATACGAGCGAGGGTTATAATACTACGTGCCCAAAACTCTATGGTCAAGTCAGAAATTGAGTGATGGCGACGCCGCAAACGTTTGGCGGCGTTCAACAAGATACGAGCGATGTTGGCACAACTGCCACCTAGCGATTTCGATGTTTTATGATCGACTCATATGCATCGTCACGAACGAGAGAAAAAAGATCATTCAGGAATGTAGTTGAACTATATCACCCGATGTTTATTTCTTTATCCAACCAGTGCGCAAGTTGACTTCGGGAAAATATCGGAAATGTGTCACTTATCACAAACAAGATAATGTAAAAGTTTATTTTTAGGCGAAATTTGGAGAATTTGAATGAAACCGAGCCCTGGTTAACCTCGCCCTATTTGGTTGTGGCAATTATGACTAGGCTTTCTATATGACGCTAAAATTTACTTTTGTATATTTATATTATGAAAAATTAAGTATTTCTATTCTAGTGCCATTGTCAGTCTTTTACTAAAATGAAATAACTTATTGGTTCATAAAACAATAGGCCAAACTAAGCTTGTATTTATGCATACACTTATTTTGTGGTGACAACTGGCATGATACATTTCTTCTAATGCATTAAATGTGCAAAGTTATAGACGTCTCTCCTTCAAAATTACCGATGTCCCAAAACATGAGCACTGATGTGTCATTTTACCTTTCTAGCCTTGTTATTCAGCACTAAATTACTAAATCAACCTTGAAAGAGGGCTCCTAATTAGTTTGTGCTTGATGTGTAAAATTAGGAAGGAATTGGCATAAAAGAAACAACCAAGTTAATGGAGTCATTAGATGTATATGAAAAAGAGAGAAGGACAAAGAGATAAGCTTCAACGGATTCTTAGAGCAACATAAATATTGAAGACGAAATACGACAGGCAAAGAAACAATTCTTCTTGACAGACTGTTCTCCTTTCTAAAACAAAATACAAGGAAACACGTAAAGGATGTAGACAAGATATCGATTTTCGTCACAGCATCGTGCACACATTTGTCTCCTCTCCATTTCTTCTTTTTGGTCTATTTTTGCACAAATTCTATAGCGTTTATAGAGGATATTGAATGATGCAAAACTATAACCTAATAAGAAAGTTTGCAATACAGGTTAATTTTCTTCGTACCTATGAATTTGTTGTAACCTTGAAGTTACATCACTCCAGTACGGAAGCAAAATAGACCTGCTGCTGAAATTTAAAAATGTACAGACGTGTAGCCACAAACGGGTAATGGCAAACTTTGCATTCAGACGTTTTCTGTTCCACATTATAGTTTCAGTTAATGAGAGTAGTTGCCCATAGCATCCGTTAAATAGTGTTATCACAATGTGTGTTATGTAGGGTAAAGAGATGGTTTTCGTTGTATATTACAAAACGTGTAATAAGATCATGAATGCAACAGACAACAAATCAGTGCAAAACATTGACTTAAAGAAAGAGAAATGAACATCTCCAAAATAGAATGAAGTCCTTATAATTAGAGCTGTCCAGTATAGCGAGCTCAGTGTGTGTGTGTGTGTGTGTGCTTTTGTGTGTGTGTGTGTGTGTGTGTGTGTGTGTGTGTGTGTGAGAGAGAGAGAGAGAGAGAGAGAGAGATGCAGACAGACAGAAACATGGTTTTTATCTAACGCAATGATAGTTTGTATTGGTGACAATTTGTAAGCTTTCACGTTAGAAGGAAATCAACAGAGACAATAATAGACACGGAAAACATGTAATCAGCTCTGAACTTCTCTATTTGCCTGTTTATTTTATGGGAAAGAGAAAAGAAGGAAAAAGTAAAAAGAAGACAGAGAACAATTGAAAACTACGAATCCAAATGAAAATCTTGAAGTCGTTTATTCGTCTCTTTATAGCATGGACGTTAGGCTGTCAGTTGAAAAGGAGAAAAAATGTTGAAGAATGATAAAATTCTAGCTCTCTCTTCGAAGAAAAAATAGGTATACTCAGGTTATGATTGGCTGTTTGCACGTGCCCAAGCCATATTTATAGTATCGTTTGCAGTTGCAACTGGCAGGGAATCGCCACATTACATAACGAATTGACGACACTCCATTTTGATCACAGACTGCCCAAAAGTAGTGGTTGCGCCACTCAGGAACGCATCGGTACCACCAGTAATAAAGGTTGTTGTCCCTCAGCCGACAATAGCGTCTACAAAGAAAGTTTTTTTAAACAAAATTTAAATGAGGATAATTCTACATATCTACTGCTAATAATACACCTTAAAACGTGACATATGACGACTGGAATTTAGTCATAATCCCGGCCTCCCTATATCCAGACAAATCTTATACATCTAGACAGATCCAAATGCATTATCTTTTCCTGAATTTTGACCTTTTCTGACATTATATTTACAATTCATACTCTGGCACGACAACTGCAGCATCTTAAATTTATTACGTGACAGAATGGTTTTGATCTCATTTACATCTTATTTGCTGGTAAATCTAAAGCAAGAAGATATCAAGCAACGAATTTCTTGTGCGTATGGAAGAAAATAATTTTAGCACTGATCTGCCAAATATATACATTGCGCAAATTTGTAATCTTAATTTTCTATATTTTCAATCCATTTATTATAGTTGGAAACAAAGTATTCACTTTTAATATCCCTTATTTAATATCTTACAGTCTTACTTGGTGCCAGGTTATGTTATCTGATGCAGACCAGGAGTCCCCCCCCCCCGCTTATCTCCTCACATTACCTTGGAACATATGTTTTTCAAGGCTGAAAAAAATCTCTAACTCTAATGAATGGAATCTTGTGTGGTTTGCATGCCAATCTAATGCAGAAATTGTTCGGGTTTTTGATTACTGCTTTAACATTAAGTACTATGGGAAATTAATTGGTGACCCATCCTGTATAGGAAAAGAGATAACCCGTTAGAAGAACCGAACAGCGCTGGTTTAGATTGAAGTCATACAGGTCACTACCAGACAAAATGGCCTTGTTAAATAACATTGGTAGAATTTAAAAAAACAATTATAAAGTTTTTTCACATTTATTCACATATATCGTACGAAACAACACTTTGCTACATCTTCCCTCTCGCCGTTGCTCACCCTGCGCTATGCTTGAGGCTTGTCTGCCGCGGTAACCGTCTTAATCTAGAGTAGGTATCTCCGACGGATATAAAAGACACGTTATATAAATAGTGTTTATTGTGAGGCATTAGATTAATTTCAAAAGAAGACAAGATAGGGCAAAACATTATTGATTATATAATTTACCAATGCACCGGCTACCAGGAATCAGTAATACATACAATTCTTCTGCATTCTCTCCCCAAATACTGCCAAGAAGATAGTTATCTAAACCATTGTTCAAACTTGTGAACATATTCATGTGTACATGGGAACTATGTTTTGAAACATATACATAACAGTCCATAAGCATTTCGCACAATATTCAAGGCAACTGCATCAAATAATTTGCATTCATAGACCATTTATATTGCTTTTATTTGAAAAATCTAGAGATCGGAAAATGAGCGAAGGGAATAAAGGATATGGATGAGGGGAATTGTCTTCATACTATTAGTCTGAAGACCATTCCAATATAAATTAGCTTTGTTTCAGTTAGATTCTTCACAGGAACAGGAGTTTTACATTTGGTTTTATACATTTCACCATAATCTTTATTGAAGTCGACTTCATAAAGTAACAGAAAATGTATAAGCCGAAGTTTATATTATGGTCCAAAAATTATTGAGTTTGGTGATTGTTTTGAAGCAAAGAAGGAAGTACATTTAGAATGTTATTGTGATGTGGTAACGCCATCATCATTCTGCAATACAAACACATTATCAGGAATAGAAATGTGCAACACGAGACTTTTAAGTTTTAATACCATTTACTACATTCTACCGTTTGTATCAATATAAAAACTGCATTTCTTCAGGACTGTTTTATAAACCTTGCGTTCATGTTAACCATCTCGTTTGTGCATACGATTGTGATTCAGTGGATCCACCATCTCAAACCTCTTCCCAACATACACTCAGACTTGTCTTTGCAAACAAATATTCATAGACCTGATTATATGCCAGAAAGATCTTTCGATTTGTTCATGACTATTAAGATTCGAGTCTAAAGCCGATGGGCAGTGTTGAATGGAAGGACTGAGTCGCTAAACTTAGAAAGCGTTTAGACAATGGTAATTCTTTGCTGATTCAGTTTTAGAATTAGTTTAAACAAAATGATTGCTTCATCTTTTCGAAAACTCGTACATTTTAAATGCATTCAAATTGGGAAAGAAACGCGATGCTCTTGTATAAATACATTTCCTTTAATATTTACTCAAAGCATTAACGATACAATACTTATAATAGTCAGATTTATTTGTAAGTGTATAATTGTATAGAACAACAGAGAAAGGCGTTCGCCAAAGTAATATATTACATCTATACTGTGCAAACATTCACCAACGTACGAAAGAGTTACGAAAAGATATTTAAATGTACTTGAGCGCATTAAAACAAGACAAATCTTTCAATATACCATAATGTACTACTGATGTAGATAAAAATTTGAATTATCTTGTTCTTGTTTTCTAGAGGAATGAATAATTTTAAACACCTCAACAAACACTGGCTTATAAAGCACCGATGGCAACGAGAATGCTTGTTTGAAATTGAAGAAAACAATGGTACTGCGATGTATATTTAATTTATATTATGTGATTAACTTTTGTCAATAATTGAGAGTTGAGGTTTTTATCTTGCATACCTGACTTTCTCACGATTGTAGATGAGGGTTGTGAATGGAATTTATGCCTTCCTGGCGTTTGTCATCCTTTTTAGTACTAAAAAAGTAATTCAGTTTAAGATTTAAAATAATTTTATATTATTTTCCTGAAAATTCTAATGCGTCGCAGGTCAAGTGGGGATGTATATAAAAGGGATTTTATGAACAATTTTAATTCATTTTTATGACCAGTATGTAGAGTCATTTACAGTTTTGTTCAGATATAGTTTTAAAGGAATTATTTATTTAAGTTATTCACTTTAATTACAAAGTGCTCATTCAAATTTTTGAGAATTTATTTAAAGACTTTCTGGGATGTATTATTTTTGTACTTCAGGACATTCATGACTATTCAGAACATTACTTTGGAGGTGTGATAAAACATTTATGATTATTTGGGATTTAATTCACAATGTTGAAAGAGTCTCTTAAATGTTCTCTTTGTAACTCAGATAAATAATAAATGTTTTGTCGGTTTTGAAGAAAAGTGAAATAGGTTAGTGCTAGTCATTCAGGAATCTTTCGAACGTATTGCATTGCTCAATCCAACAGAATACTTGTCAAGTTAAAATGAACAATAATGATGCGAATACATGAATCGGAGAAAAAAATGAAGATGGCCGGTTTGGATTTACTTCCGAGTCTTTATTTCTATGTGCTAGTGCCGAGCAAATATCTATATCGACCTACCTATGACATAACTAGCTTTAATGATGTTTCGATGCTCAAGCTTTTGAAATATTTCACTCAAATGACAAATTAATCAGTCAAAATTAATGTACTTAAATTTAGACATGTCCCTGGTTTTGACATGGCTCATGTTGGGTAGGTAAAGTAACAAAATTATAAAACGATTGTCAATCGGCTTGCAAACAGTTTGTACTAATCAGAAAGATACAATCGTGATAGTGTATGAGTAACAGCAAAGACGGAAAGATCGATAGATGCACAAACAGAGAAAGAGATAAAAAAAAACGGAAATAATGACAGGCTAAGGTACAGAATAACACAGGAAGGGCAAAATGGGATGATGAAGAATCTATGATAGAAATAGACAGAATCAGACAGACATAAGAAGCAGAAGAGAAAGGAATCCACATACGTTTTGCACCAGGTGATGAAGATAGGCTGTACAGAGAAACATTTCTGCTGGTTGCTGTTATAGTTGAAGTACCACGATTTGTAGGACAGTACGTATCTGTAAGTTGCACAGACGTCATAGTTGGTCTCTGCCTGTCCGAAAACTTCGCTACAACACGATAGAAAACATAAATTTCCTTGTTTATTGAGATATGCAGCTGGAAAAATATAAGCAAAATTGTTAAGCCAAAACAAGAAAAGTGAAAATAACATGAACCTTTATGTAACAAGGAATATAAAACACATGCATTTAATACAATTAAATACAGTAATAGTCACTTATGGTTCGACAATTTATTGTTACAAACTGAACCTTTATTTTCCCCGGCAGATTTTGTCCCTTTTGACGTGGTTTTTTTTTTGTTTTTTTTTTCCTTTCAAAGACATACAGTAACTTTCGGAGAGAAACGGCCATATCATTAATTAGTTGTGAACCTAAATTTGCATCTATTCAATTATCTTCTTTATTATTGGAACTATTCTTACAGAAACAATGACGGACAAAACCATCTATCTTAGAAATGTTAAATATATGCATCAGGTAAATCTGAAACACTGAGATGTTTAAATTAGCGTCTAGTAAGGACGTCTGTCATAAATGATCAATGGAAGGATGAAGTACGATAGTGCAAATAATAATAATAATAATAATAATAATAATAATAACTCTGTCATGTGACTACACATCATGACTGCTTATTGTTTATAGTGCACACATTTAGTAGAGGGATGTAACTAAATTCAAGAAGCGTGAACTATGAAAATGTGTTGTGCCAACAGCAAATGTTTTGTCCTATTTGTTACAGCGACTAAAAATTGAAGCAATACTTCCAGGATGTGTTCCGGAGTCATTATTATTGAGTTTGTGTTTTGGTACTAGCAGCAGTAGTAGTAGTAGTAGTAGTAGTAGTAGTAGTAATAGTAGTAGTAGTAGTATAAATGTTTAACATACCTTAACGTATCCTCCGTCAGAGTTTGCGCGTCTACGATAGATTTCTGAACCTCCTGGGATTGCTGCGCCAGAAGGCTAGATACCTTGGACCTGAAGACACAAAGTAATACATCCATAACACTGACAGATAAAATCATCCGGAATACTAAAATGTGTGTGTGTGTGTGTATATATATATATATATATATATATATATATATATATATATATATATATATCTGAAACTTTCTCAAGTGGCATGTCAATCAAAAATAAACACCAAAACGGGGAAAATCCTTCCTTCAAACTCATGGTCGATCAACCTTTTTTGTACAAAAAACAGTATTTTGTAAATTCCAAATGCCCACTCTGCGGCATAGTCGCTAAATATCTGGTGATTTGCTATCCAATTTTGGATATTATTCCTACGCCGATCAGTTCTGAGGTCAACTTTAGTTCCAAATACATGGCCCCTTTACTTTGTTAATTTTCATGACTTATTGAAGTCAGTCTAGCACATCTCTTAGATGTAATTTAAACTAAACATAATTCTTTCAAACAACGGTTTGTTAATATGTGTGTTTGCAAAGCCTAAACTTTCCGATGCTTATTGGAACACCCCCTTTGTCAAATCTTCATATTTGGAGGTGCGTAGTTTTGCATGTTGTAAAGCTCTTCAGTTTCAGTGGCAAGTAAATTTTGCTTGTAGTTCGCAATCCCATAATGCCTAAATAGATGTGATAGATTTTTTTTTAAAAAAAATGCACCGGAACTTGAGGAATAACCCAAATGCCCTTTCAGTTGGATCGGCATCACGTGACATCAATCCATTTGCCTCCATTAGAAGGCTCTTACCATATCTTGGACTAAGTAGAATAAGAAGAATCTCAAGCACACTTAATGCTAAGGTTCACATTAATAACAAGGCAAAGTGCTGAACGTTTCGTACTTA
>JAECUM010052269.1:0-11285 GCA_016617855.1 Megalonaias nervosa | reverse complement strand
CAAACTTCTGTGAGTTTGGAGACCGGTTTATGTCCACATTCTTCTGTCAACAGAGGTGAGTTTATTTACTTCTGTAAGTTAACATTTAAACCACGCTTGTATATAGGGTGGATTCCATGCTACTGATATACCGCCTCCATCAACCCCCACCCCTCATAAGCAATACCGGTAGTTTTACTTGTTGTTGTTATTGTTTTGTCTTGTGGTTTTAGCCAATTTTCATGTTATGATATGTTATACATGACATAACAAACCCATGTGGGGGTAAATTAGCCATATTGAAACAGGCGAGACCCTTTTTCTCCAATTCCCTTTCGCGCGTTGATTTGAAAAATGGCGGCCAAAAATGTTCAATGTAAACAAAACATTAAAGAAGGCGGCATTTAAAACGTTTTCCCACGATCGCAGCCAATCAGTAAAGAGAATACTGCACAATAATATAATTTGGACTGATCAGGATCACATAAAGTGATATTGTAACGTGTGGTAACATAAAATATATGAACATGTACATACTATAGGAAAACTATACCTACTATGTGATATATATATATATATATATATATATATATATATATATATATATATATATATATATATATATATATATTGTTCTTAAAACGGTGCTGAGAAAATTTTAAAACCCAAACTTTACCAGTCACTTTCATAAAATATTGTATGCGTATCATTTCATGTTTTGTCCATTCGATTTATTTACTTTTCGGAATTCTTTACTTATTATCACGCACCAGCTACAGGACAGGCACTCTTGTCATTTTTATTCTGGCAAACATTGGAACCACGTAGAAGTGAGAAGAAAATAAGAGTCCATTTGCAAAGATAGATCTGCGGTTGCATAATGCGCCGGGAGCTCTGGGTCTACATGGAGTTTGTTAGAAATAATCAGTTGAACTAACAGCATAGGCCCTGATATTTAGGCGTATTAGGCGAAGGCAAAATATTGTCTATGTTGTTTGGAGTTGGACTCGACTTATAAGCGAGTATAATCGGTGACTAAGTTACGAGATCAATAAATAAATGATATTAATTTCACCCTTTTCGCTTGACTACTATTTAGTTGGACACAACTATTCATCAGTTAAGGGAAAGCGGTTGAAAATTCCAGCATTGTTATTTTGCGTTAGGATAACGTTTTCTCCTGCATCGTTCGTAGCCGTCCAGACTCAGCAAAGATCAGATAACATAAGAATTCTGTAAGAATCAACAGCAGGTGAATTATGAAGTATGAAGAAATACTATTTGGCTTTTATTTGTGAATGATGTTGATTATAGATTAGCAATCGGTGCCAGAAATGAGAAAACCCATATGTCTTCATTATATGCTTAAGTTCAACATTATAAGAAATACCCAGAATACCATCAACGCAATTTTAGAGCCTTTGCTAATGTTCCTAATACCGCATTGTGAGAAAGTTCAGTGATATTAATTAGAACATGCTACGAGCAGTCAATATGCTTTTTATCGATCGAAATGTGCTCAGTACCTTTAAGCGAACGATAATCCATACATCGGGAAAATGTCCGTTTTAGTAAAAAAATTTCAATATTGAGTCGTTCATATTTAATTCCCGTTGTAGGCTGAATACGTGTACTGATGAATCTTCCTTTTACCATACAACTTTTATATTGCTGTGTAAATTAGAAGTTGGAATTTCGACCGTGATACAAAAAAATGCTTCAGTTTTGAAACTCCATGAGAAATATTTTATATATGGTCCATTGTTTAAAATCCAGCCACGTGAGTTTTGAATGACTGTATGGATCACGTTCAGGTCCACAAAGTCATTCAAAGGTTTAACCTGTCAGTAGTACAAGATACCCATACAACATGGACCAATAAAAGTTCCAGTGGTATTTAAAAACCCAAAGGGCTTTTTTCAGTCTATAATGGAAATACAGGCAATGCTTTTTCTGTTACTACAATAACACTATAGAGTCGTAAAAATAGGTTTGAACAAACGAATTATGCCGTGAAGAAATACTACGTTTGATTTATGTCTAGAACACACAAGTTAGCACTTTAGAGAACTGTAAGTTGAATATATGTCTATAGGAAAACCAATTGTGCTAAAGAAAGTCGAGGAGCTGGTTGGTAACATAAACTTGTTTGACATGATTTTGGAACATAAACTTATGTTTAGATTATTATGCCTAGCGGCCCCTTAGTGTCTATGCTAACGTTTGAGCTGGACTCCTTAAAATTAAACCTGGTCGTTTGAAACAGCTGCCCTTTGATGAAAGAATATCTTTCAACGATTGAAAATGATATTTAAAGTGACTTGCAAATTATCACAGAATGTCATGTATAAGGTGATTTGAGGGTTGTTCTATGTTTTCTAACTATAAGAAGACGATTCCACAATTACTTTGGTTTGACGAACAATATATGGAAATCGTGTTTAATTCTTTCAAAACTGATGGTCGTAAGAGATATAAGCAAAATTTATGATATTTTAAATTGACACAGACATTTTACTCGGAGACAACTTTCCAACCATATAATTGTACGTTTTGAACCGGCTTTCTCATAATTATATTATCACATATAACTACAATCATTCAATGCACCTGTTAATGTTTAATAGACTCTCAGATACATACATACATACATACATACATACATACATACATACATACATACCTTACACATGCGGCATAGGTAAAAGTACCTACCTTTATCTAAACTGACTGCGTCCAACAGCTCAGGTTTTAAAGTGTTTCAGAAAAATCCCTCTCAACTAATTGTTCTCGACGCTTCAAAGGAAATAAGTGTTCATGAGTACGCACAGCGCATCGTTATTGAAATGGAAGGGTACCTTGGTGTAAGCTCAGTGAATGATGGTATGTGTACTGTAATTGATCGTCCTCAAGTAGAATGAAGCTCTCGGTACAAAAGGTATTCTATCCAATTAAACTTCGTCCTTTTGGTCCCAGTCCAGTTATTAAATACACAGGTGAGTCAGTAATTGTGTGTCACGTAAATGAGCTCTTAATGTTTATGATTGGTTTCTGCGTATGCCAATAGCATAGGTATTGTCCTACAACTTGGTCCTCGACCAACAACAAAGATTTAAAATACGATATGTTCTTGTTTAACAAAATCGCAGTTCATAATTACTACTTTAGACTCAAGACAAATACTAGGTCAGTGGTTCCCAATTCCCAGGTCGAGAGAACGTTTTGGAGGATCGCGGAGGGTCGCCAGGAATTTTTGAGGGTGGCAAAACTTAAAAAATAAAATGTGAAAACCGGGTCGTGAGGCCCAGAAAGAATATTTTTTTCAGGGTCGCATCCAACAAAGGTTGGGAACCACTGTACTAGGCAATTAAGGTACCACACTGTGGAACTGCATAAATGTATAAACCTTGTATTAGATAGATTAGATTAATGATTGTGTACGTAGCGAAGCGAGCATTAAGAGAAGACATATATGTAACGAAAAATACTAAATGAGACACAGCGAGGGAAACTCGATAAAAAGGTCCCTCTCATAATGAGCTTTTTAGATAACACATATATGTAATGAAAACTTCTAAAAGAGAGAGCAAGGGAAGCTCGATAAAAATGACCTGCTCTCGTAATGAGCTCTTTTGATAATACGTATATATAAACAACATGGTATGGAAACCTACACCGTTAGAAGTTTAAAAAAAAAAAAACTGGAAATGTCTACAATCTCCACAAAAATTTCATATGTTTTGTTCATACGTAATTATGAAGATAAAAGAACAAATACAAATAAGTGTTCGAAAAGTATTATTTTCTTGGTCATGAGACTTGCTCACAATTGAAAATCTCTAACATTCGTACTATTGGTTTTAATTGAATGACAATACCAATACATGATTCTTCCGACTCAGAATATTACTTTATAAAGATCACGCACTAAACACAATAAGCATAGTATATATTTCTGTTACTTGGTATTTATTGACACTTTCCACACCCGCTCCCACTTCCCTCCCCACCACCATCCTCACTCTGTGCATCACAAGAGTGCCCATAGCGCATACAGGGAGTGTCATTGTTCTCCGACGTCTCAGGACGTCAGTCAGAACATACACACACGCACGCGCGCACACGCGCACCTTCGCTGCTTGATATTTAACCTATTTTGTGGTATCCCTAGCAATTTGAAAACCATTTCACTGGAAATGCTATATAGTCGCTGCCATATTCTTCAGGTGCTTCTGTGCGTGCTTTATGGCAAAACTGAAAGAAGAAACATTAATTTTTCATTGGGTCCACCTAAAATTATTTCGTAGTTATGGGTCATATTCAGTGATGTAAATCCTAAACACAATCTACTAATCTGTGTTAAAGATAAACTTAGTTATGTGCAGCTGCCCAAAGACACGTAAAAACCGACTTCCTTCGATGTTGTTGGTGCGATAAAATTATGTAGAACGTAACGAGAAATTTAAACAGTTATGTGCGTATTATGAGGAGACACTAATTCCGCTCCGGTGGCCTAGTGGTTAGAGCATCCGCCTCGGATGCGGGAGATCGTGGGTTCTATCCCCGGCCGAAGTCAAAGACTTTAAAAAATGATACTAACAGCTGCCTCTCTTGGCGCTCAGCATTAAGAGGTTAATGTTAGGACTGGTCGGCCTGGTGTCCGGTTAATGTGACTGGGTGGGACATCATGCTACATGTCTGCGGCATGATGCCCCAGTGCTAAACATTACTATAAGCTGCCACACTGCAGACATCGTAGAGATATGACTGGAAAATTTTTAAAAGCTACGTTAAAAATCCAAATCACACACACACACACACACACACACACACACACACACACTAATTCCAGGATAACATATAAAGTTTTTAAGAATGTACGTAAAACATACTCAAAATCTGTTTTCTAGCTAACAGGTGAACATAGAAATTTGCAAATAAATAAAAACATATTGATTAAACTGCTGGTCCGGAGAACGAGCATGCGTAGGTCCATTTTTCCGTACTAGTAAATCTGTCTCTTTATTCAATATGGCGGCTGTGTTGACACGATTTTCAACGGTGGGATTTGTAATTTGCAGACAACTAATAAGCGACGTGTAAGGCAAGTCCATAATCTGAACTCTCCTAGATCGCGCGGGAGATACACCTGATAGGAAAAATATTGCGGGTTTCATTATTTGAAAGTGTGTGTGTGTGTGTGTGTGTGTGTGTGTGAAATGCAGTCTCACATTTTTTCTCAGTTATGGATCTACTCATATGTAAGTGAAATAAGAAAAGAATCTAACGAATCCATGTTAATTCAATGTTTATTCAATATATATGCCCCAGCACAGTAACACATATCAATGAACTTTATTGTCGATGTACTTTTGTGCTAAGAGTATCAACAAATCAGGACAATCACAACAAACAGCGTTCTTTTCCCACATCAAGAAAGGATTAACCATACCATCGACAACAGTGGATATGAACCCTATCAAGATCATGCTAAAAGTCTAGAGGAAGACAACTATAGTCAATCCGATTATTAAAATTACAGTAGCCAGTACTCTCAAATCTTCAACCAGGAGACATAACGGTCTTGCAAAATAGTTATAAATTGAGAAACTCACTAATCTTTCAAATGAAAGGAGGGTTTGCTGTCCCGGTACAGATCTGTTGTAACCAACAGGGCTAATAATCTCTTATCATATCTAAATAAAAGGCTTGTGGTAAGAAAATCTACAAAACAAGGTACAAGTTGCAAAACTTACGCCAAAGACTGTTGTGCTTTATATTTCGTTTTGAATGATAATTCTGAAATAGAAGACATTTTTTGTAGATCAACAACCTTAAGAACACTAGTGACTACCATGTATAAAGACAGTAGCGAGTCCAGAATATAAAGCTGGTCTGCATATTATCACCACAAAAAGGGTTAATGAATTAAAAATCGAACGAAATGAAGTTACCAAATTTATTTAGTTGAGATATGAGAAAATTGATACATTAGAAAAGAAAATCACTACCGTGCATTCTACTCTGGGAAAACTTGTTTCTGATCTTTAAACTAAATTCACGGTACTTGAAACATTAATAAGTATACATCTAACAGAATTCATAATATTGGCGATTTTGACTAAGCCAGATATACAGCGCGACTCGATTCCATTTATACCAGTGCCACAAAATTTACAAAGTATTACAAATATCAACTAAAATGAAAACGAATTTATCACATACTGAGAAGGTAAGTGTTCGACTGATTCCCGCAGGAGTCCCGTTATTGTAGTTAACAGCTCGCTCATACCAGAATAAGCTTCACCTATAAGCTTTCAAAATAAACAATCTGATGGAAAGGTACATGCCGCCGTTCCTTATGCAAAAGCCACTGCTAGACACTTAAGCGCAAAATCTGTACCAGGTGGGTATAGAGACTCGAACATACCGATATAATTGAGAGCATTATTACGTCAACAAAACAATACGCAAAAGAAAGAAAAGAGACAGCTGGAAAGAAATTGAAATTCACCAATGGAGATGACAGAAATCGAAAGAATGATTAGCAACAACAGTCGTGTACAGATAAGAACTCCAAAGTCAGTCAGTTAACATTCAGTCATAACCATAAAGAGCACAAATCCCTTATTACGAGTAACAGTTATCTAATTGATTCTAGAAAAACAGACTGCCGACAAGAGAAACAAACTCCAGACCTCGATATAAATGAAGTAATGATTGATGATACTGTTGAAGTCTTTATAAGAGTGTAGCACAGAAACACTTTAGGTATTACCTCGGAAATACCGATGATCGAACAACAAAATTCAGAGATAATTTCATATTTAGAAGAGAGAGGACTGCATCCGACTATGATTCCTATTGTCCATAGTAGGAATGGACGAAACTTAATATTGAAGGAAATAGTACCGTGGGAAAACTTTGTTCGCCCGAATGGTTTCACATGTGGTCGCTGGCCCAGTAGTAACCAGCTGCGTGTAAACGACGATCAACAGAAAATACATGAATGAAATCACGAATGCGACGACAATGAATTCAGAGAAATAATTCGAGACTGAATATATATAAAAAAACACGTCGTAATGAGCAGGTATATGGAACACGATAATGATGATGGCTATTATTATCAGTACCAAGCAGTAACCATGATTATTATGACTACAGTCATAGGCTTGACAGCTTTGACTCACGAATAAAACAGTGATAATCTGCTACGATTATTGTACATTTAAATATATATTTTACTGTATAGAAAATATGTTAGTTCAAATGTCACTAATGACTGCAATATTACAGATGTATACATCTGTTTGCTTACTGATGCATAACCAGTATCAACATTCTTATTTGGAAAGTAGAGGAATTATGTCATCTGCATTATGTGTTAGTTATATCACTTGATCTGTTAAAATGTGTTATCGCCGTGATACTTGAACACAAATTGACAAAACAAACTAGCTAATTTATTGACACACTGCATAGTGATTACATGTATTGTACAAGAATTTATAATACTGAAAACAGTTTAATCTCGAAAGGTCAAAGAGGATGAGTATCTATAATGATGAAAAATAGCTTGGCCTACTCAGTAAAAGAACTAAATTGCAATAATGATCGAATCGTTGATATCAATCAAGATCGATGAAGATCTTGCAGTCTTTATATTTGGTGCGTACTACCCTCTGACGAAAATCTAAATTTGTATCAAGAATGTATCGATTCAATTGAATCTCTCTATGGGTATTACTCTTGTTTCGGTGAAGTAACATACATGGAGGATTTTAATGCCAGATACAGAGAATTGCCACCATTATGGTATGAAGGGTATAAATGCAACGGCTTTTGTTAACAACAACGACTTGATACCATTGAACAAGTAAAATTTATATTTAAAAAAATGACTGTACTACACGTTCAATCTATGCAAATCAACTATTAACTATGTAAATGTTAACAGAAGAATGGTAGATCGTTGATTGTGAAGTTCTTACAAATCAAGATACGTACATAGCCTAAGATCTTATTGTGTGAGCATTTATACTTTTGCGGCTGCAAATTATTGTAATCATTGTTTTCCCACCCTTTCATTTCCATCCTGATCTGAATGTGGAGCTCCGATACTAGTAGACTATGAACTTGAAGTTGATATACTATTAAAACAGACTGTGAATCGAACCCCCCAATCGCCCAAACAAAATGAAAACATTCATCGCAAATTAATTTCTGTACTGAGTGATGTAGCTTTTAAAATCCTTCCACTGGAAAAGTTCAGTCCTCACAAAAACCCTATTGGTCGCATGAAGTTAAGAAAACTCACAATAAAGCTCGATACTCTCGGAAAAAGTGGATAGAAAATGGAAGGCCGCGAGGATTGGCCCATGAAACCCACAAGTAATGTAAAACTGCAAAAAAAAAGAATTTAGAAATACTAAAGTATTTGCGATACAGGCTTACTAAGAAGCTCTCTTCAAAGACTTAGCCGAATTGGACTTTAGGCTTTTTTTGGAAGTTGTAAAGCAGACAATGTAACAAGGGCAAATATTCCAAATGTTGCTTTGAACTAAAATATGACAATGAATTAGCCTCTGCTCCGGATGAGATATCTCGACTGTTTGCTTAATATTTTTTCTAAAGTGTACTCAGTCTACAGACTTATTTATAAATCATAAACAAACTGACTGGTTCTGTGCTGATGAACCCATCTTTAAAATAAAATTTACTTATTACGAAAAAGCCTCTGTTATAAAACAGCTAGACCTTAGGAAACCCTCAGGCAATGATGGTATTCAAAATAAATATTTACGTTACAGGGGGAAAACTCAGAATTAATCACAATGCTTTCTAACGAGTTAAAAAACCAGCGTTACATTCCTTGCGATTGGAAAGAAGGGTTAATTGTGCCAATATTTAAATGTGGAGGGAAATCGAAAAACTAACCATAACAATTATAGAGCTATTTCCCTCTTGCCTGTGTTTTACAAACTATTTGAAACGTGCTTATCCGATAGATTGTCTAGATGTAAAAGAGCACGGTATATAACCTCATAATATCAAACATCATGGGTTTCAAAAGCGACTGACTAGTATAACAGCATCCGGCAATTTACAAGAAGCTATTTTTTCCACTTTAAAACTATGGTCAAGAGTGTTTGCTGCTTTCTTGGATATGCAAAAATCCCTTGACGCTGTGAATCACATATGACGTTTCTGAAAACTCAGAAAACTGGACGTTCAATGAAATATTTCACCTGTAATAAAGGAATTGTACTCAATTATACACAGCTTTGTCCTAATCAATGAATCAGAATCCAAACATTTTCCAATGGAACGGGGCATTCGGCAAGGAGATGTTTTATCAACATTATTATACCTTGCTTACATTAAGATTTTACAAGAATTACATGAGTCCAAATTAAGGATGTTTGTTGGGTCCACTAAATCTGGAAATCCAACGCTAACCGATGATATAACTCTGCTCGCAAATACAACAATCCATTTGCAAAAGATGATTGATATATGTAATAGATACTCCTTAAAATGGAACTTCACCTTCAACGTTAGTAAAAGCAGTGCATTAATTTTTAATCAGAATAGACAAACATGGGAGACGTTTAAGTGGAAAATAGGCTATCATACAATGCTTATTTTAAATTAAACTAAAACATGTCGGAATCCCTGTTAGCTCCAATATAAACTGTTCGACAAACTTATACAAGGCTTCTACCAAAGGCATAAAATCATTTTTATCTCTTGTAGGGATTGGCACAAACGAAGCTAGAGCCAATGCCCTTACCATCCGCCCTTTATTGCTGTGAAGTTTGGTCGAATATCAGACACAAAGAAAGCTAGAGCCAATGCCCTTACCATCCGCCCTTTATTGCTGTGAAGTTTGGTCGAATATCAGACACAAAGAAAGCTAGAGCCAATGCCCTTACCATCCGCCCTTTATTGCTGTGAAGTTTGGTCGAATATCAGACACAAAGAAAGCTAGATTTATTTCAGCATAATTGCACCAAACTTCTGCAAGGGTATTCTCAAACCACATGGTCAGGAATGAGCAAATGTTTACTGGGGAAAAAGATAATTTTATAGGAAATTAATAAAAGAAACTAAACTTTTTTTTCGCAAATTATGCATCTTTCAGAATATGTAACATCTCAAACAACACAGTATTCAGAGTATACCGATATCTTTAATAAAAACAATTGATAGAACAGAACAGAAATGTGCTATTCCCGATATATGTCACATTTTGCACTAATACAATATTTATGAACGTATTGAAAGCTTTGTTAGAGACAAAATATTTTAAGGAAAAAACAATAAAAACAAATTATAAAATATGCTATTCATGAGTATGAAAACGAACGCTTGACAAACTTGTATCACGGTGACACGTGCTACAAGATTCAAAAATATTCATACTTCTACAAAACCCTCAACTTTTTCGCAAACTCCAAAAACAATAGAATTACATTTAATTACATCACTTGCAAAAGATCTGATCATTGTTCCAATTAATACCATACAAGTTTGTAAACACTACAGTTTTTCTTACAACAACACAAGAAAAAAGAATGAGAAAATCCTCCAGTCTTATCCATCTATGTCAGTTTTATCATCGCATATACTGTTTATCACACTGTTGCGCGTAAATGCTATCATACTGAAATTTCCCAGTAGTTACTTTCTTTTGTCAGATCAGAGATGATTATTCTGATGTATTTGTTGACATTACGAAGGAAAAAAATAACTAATATGATGTTTTCATATAGGACATTGCAAGTCTGCTATGGTTACAAATACAGAATCTTTATCTGATTGATGTTCATTAAAACACATGTATCATCGTGCAAAAAGGTAACTTGACAGCAGTTGTTTGTGTGTTATCTTGTTTTGGGAGGGGGTAACGCCATTTTCAGCGCAAAATAGGCTATACATGGCTACCAGTATAACTGGGTGGCGGAAGAATCCGGGAAAAGCCCGGTACGAACCAACGACGCACGAGCAGGTAGACTTAGACAAAAAGGCAGTGATCTGTAAAGGCGAGCGCTTTAGACCACTCGGCCACCCGGGCTCTCAACTTGACAAGCAACATCAACGGTTCAAAATTATTAGCATTGTCTACCAGAAAAAGGACTAAGTCGACAAATGTCTTTCATTCAAAGATGGTGTATATTTTTACTATTTGTCCTTTCCGTCTTCCACCCATCCATCGATACACACATATATGCATTATACGTATCCTTGGTCATCTTTTGACGAGTTCATACTATGTCAAAATGTACAAACTGTTTTCATTG
>JAECUM010052268.1:0-32045 GCA_016617855.1 Megalonaias nervosa | reverse complement strand
GTAGATCACTTGTTAGCTAGAGTGGTGTGAGATATATCCAACACAGATTGTCATACATACATACGTACATACATACATACATACATACATACATACATACATACATACATATTGTTATAACTCACATGATTACAAGTAAGTCATGTATTGTTCTGCAAGCGCAAAATTCCTATAAAGGTATTTTGCATTAATTGAATTAGATGAAAAGGGCTAGGATAATGTCAATGCATACAGTGCAAGGTGTGGTTATTTAAGCTTTGGCTTTACACCAGTTTTGTTTGTGCTCCTGTTACCTCCAATCCTTGCTGTAGGGCTACTGTCCTCAAAAGACAAGATGTTGACAATCGTGTTCGGGATTGATCCTTCATACTGGAAAGACGTAATGCTTTGTGACGACTGAGAAGATATGAACACTTCTGAAATAGCACAAAGAGGCTATGCAATTGAAAAGTGTCAAAATGTAGACTACACTATATTGAAAATCGGTAAATGTATTGTCTCGCCTGCGATGATGTCGCTGCAGTCGAGTAACAAATTACTAAATTTGTTACTAAACAAATCCCGTGGTCTTGACCTCTGACCATGGTCTTGACCTCTGACCAATTAACCGCTCCATTCGTATGGTAATAGTGTGTGTGTGTGTGTGTGTGTGTGTGTGTGTGTGTGTGTGTGTGTGTGTGTGTGTGTGTGTGTGTGTGTGTGTGTGTGTGTGCGCGTGTGTGTGTGCGCGCGCGAGCGTGCGTGTGTTTGTGTTTTGGAGGTTTCAACGTAGCTTTAACAATTTGAGTCGTATCGCTACGATGTCTGCAGTGGGGCTGTTTATAGCATCATGTCTCACCCATTCACATTATTCTAGGACCAGTTCTACCATTAACCTCTTAATGCTGAGCGCCAATTGAGGCAGCTTCTAGTACCATTTTGTATAATTCTTTGGTATGATTCGGCCGGGGTTCGAACCCGCGACCTCCCGTATCCGAGGCGGACGCTCTAACCACTTAGGCCAAAGGAGCGGTCTCTTATGGTAATATAAGACAACTATAATAACAATTCATATATTGAAACAGAATATCATTACACAGATATTAGCAATTTACCATGAAAAACTGAACAATTCACCCTGTGACCTTGACCATCGACACGTGGATCGATTTTGGACTATATGACTTCAACTGAGGACCGCATAATTGAGTTCCTATACATGTCTGTTTGGGCTACATGACTTCAAATGAGTACTACAGAAATTATGCTTTATAATTCGAACTCTAATAGTCTCTAGATTACATTATGTTATTAGGCAAAATGATAAAGTCTCAATAGAACAGACAATTTATATTTTGTTAGTTTAAAAAAAAAACAACCTCATTCATAATATGTTTGGCCCAAGACATTCAAAGATATTTTTAAGAACAAAATCCCCTCTATAAATGTACAGCAAAGCAGATACTTAAACGCCTTTATATCATAGTGATAATATTTTCAGGCCATCATGGTCACTAATGTTTATAGAGCCAATTACAAGAACAAATAAACCTGAATGCTGAAGAATAAATTTTAGATGAAGGTTTAGAAACCATTTACAAAACATGGCAACTCCCTCTCTCTCTCTCTCTCTGTCTCTCTCCGTCTCTTTCTCTCTCTCACGCACACACACAAACTCACACACACTCTCTCTCACACACACTGTCACTCACTCACACACAGTCACTCACACATACACACACGCACACTGTCTCACTCACTCTCACACACACACACTCTCTCTCTCACATACACACTCTCTCACAAACACACAGTCACACACACACACACACACACACACACACACACACACACACACACACACACACACACACACACACACACACACACACACACACACACACTGTCTCACACACACACTTACAAACACACACACAATCTCACACACTCACACACACACACACTCTCTCTCTCACACACACACAAACACGCACTCTCTCTCTCTCACACACACACACTCTCTCACACACACTCTCACATACCAACACACTCTCTCACACACCAACACACACTCTCACACACAAACACATTCACACACATATTCTCACACACACATTTTCACACACACACACACTCACACTCTCTCACACACATTCACACCCACACATTATCACACACACACACACACACACACACACACACACACACACACACACACACACACACACACACACACACACACACACACACACACACACACACTCTCCCTCACGCACTCACACACACACCGTCTGTCCAACACAGACACACATGCACGAGGGAAGGTGTTGATTTCAACACTAACGGTTTTGTTTCATAACTGTTTTGCGTTTAAATGCGTGTTTTTTTCGTAAGTCTGGAGAGAAAAAACACGTTTCTGTCATCTAATTTTATTTCAAAAGATGCGCTTTTTATCATAAAATCATTAACTTCATATCAGTCTTTGTGTCAATATAGACTGGTAAGTTAATCACTTACTTACATTATGATACTTTTCTTCCCCACCTCTTTCTCTTTAAAAATAAATGTCAAGTATCATCCGTTGCGGATGACAAGCACAAATTTATGTGGCATGTATACTCTCTCTCTCCGCCCCGCCCCCGTGCACGCACGCACCCATACACATAAACATCCAGTGTAGTTACTGTGATGCTAAACTACTACATAGTATCTACCCGAAAGCGTCTAATAATAAAACAGATTCAGTCAGGGAGTTTTCCCGCTCAAAGCAAAAATGAGAATCAAAGTTGGTACCACATATTGCTAAACCAATGTTTTAAGTATTTCTTGTTCCTGCTGGTAGAGGCATGGAGATCACAAAATTCTGTGTTCGAGTTTCAGATTGTTATGGATCAATATGCGAATAAAAAAATGGCATTACAAAAGAATTGGTTTTTGGTGACTGGCAGAAAAAACACTTGAAGCTCAGACTCAGTTTTCCCTTCTCCAGACCAGGTCACAATGAATACTTAAATATCGAACTTTCCCCGTATCCAAATACTGCAATGCTGAATTTACCATGTTCTCTGGGTCCTACATTTCCCATGAATACTATCCAGAGCAATCTTGAATGGAATCTTTGTCTCTCTAACAATGATCCACTTTCATTTTGTTAAACAAACCGCAATCACTCGATGGTTAGTGGGCCAGACTCGATCGGATCCTACCATAGGATCAACCCAATACCTTGCTGTGTAAATGGGCTAAGCGGTTTATTCTAGTTTCAGACCAAACCAATCATTCTGTGAATGGCTTGCTATTTAAATGTTTTCATGGGCAGAATGCAAAAGAGGAATTCTGAAACTGGTATTTGTTCATTCAAATAAGTAATCTACATGATAATTATCCCTTCAGATTCTCAAACTTGCAAAAATATTCGTTTGGATAGCACAGAGGTAATAAACTTGGGAAAGAATTGTAGAGTTAAACATATGATTTATATTTATTTATCATAAAATCTGACTTATATTTCTTTTTTAAAATTGCATTATGTGAGTGTAAAACATTATAATTCTTCATTTCATGCTAAACCGGAGCGAAAGATCATGACATTAACTTCGACATCCTATCAAATATTCAAGACATTACGTTGACATCCTATCGAAGATTCAAGACATAACTTCGACATCCTATTGAATATTCAAGACATAACGTCGACATCCTATCGAAGATTCAAGACATCAACTTCGACATTATATCGAAGATTCATGACATCAACTTCGACATCATATCGAATATATTCCAGTCAATAATAAATAAAATCACTTTCTTCCACTAAAGTTCGTCTTTGTATTATTAGGATACAACCATTTTAAAAACTTCAGTCATATACCAATTAAACCCCCTTATTTTTAAATATCAAACCGTTTTACATCCAGATCATTACATTGATCTGTCAACTTGACAGTTACTCAACGGGATCTACGAGGGTTAAGAACATGTACAAAAATAAAGATAAATAAAGTATAGGGACAGAGAAAGACAAAAGAACATAAATTAAATATAATGAATCAATGAATATAAGCTTTAGCTATCCTAAACGTTGTGACCAGGCCCCGGCTTGTCAGCTTGGCGTTTCACATTCACAAACGTGCTGTTGGTTAACAATTTTTAGAACACATCATTCCTCTTGAAATAATTCGAAACGTGCGTTTCATGAGCATATCATGTACACGTTATGTACTTTGTCCATATTAAAAATGGAACTATTTATGATCTGCGACGAATTAACCAATATTCTCATTACATCATTGAACTATCCGGAAGCTGACTGGGCAACAGTGCCACTTCGAAAATGATAAGGGTGATAACTGAATCGACCGAGACAACATACAATTGACCTATCGCCACTTGTCAATCATGCTGATTGATTAATCAATAAGCGAGCGTAAATTATACACATCTCCAGGCATCGCTTACGTCAGTCATTTTCCTCCAACAAGCTACGTGTAACGATAATGAATTGATTACGATAAATATTTACAAAATTTGCAATGGTTTGTTGATTTCTTGATTGACAAGAGTGAAAAAAATGTATGAATGGCGAAATTGATAAATATTGTTCTCACGTATATTTGTGATCCAACGTTTGACACTGAAGCTTCAGAATGACTTGTTCCACGGAAAGCAGTTTCTCAATGATAATTATTTAGTTTTATTTTCGCTGGTTTTTTTCAGTGGTATTAAAAATGTTAGGAATTTATTCCGTACATACTACGTTATTTTTTCCTAACATACAAAACAATCAGTCAATGAAAAGAAGGTAAGGTTAGCAAAAAGTTAGAAAAAGAACACATTGGTGTTATGTATATCTATATTTTTTGTAACTTTGGTAGATGACTGTGTCTATATTATGTGTAGCTTTTGTTCATGACTAAATTGTAATGCTCATCTATAGCGAAGATATTGGATACTTAAATTTATTGCCAACGGGTATAAAATGCTATTTCATGATATTAGGAATGTAGATTGCGTAGGATATGTAAATAGTTGTTCACGTAGGTGTTTTACGAACGTTAATAATAAAACCTACTTTGGGGTAATTTCTCATTTGACTGGTGGGGTCAGGTGGGTCCTTAGAATTACGTTATTTTCCATTGGATGTTTTAGGTCAGGTCGGTTCTTTTACGATGTGGCACATTTGCGAAAAGTCACGTAGCTAGTAGTAGCAAAATGCGTTTGCACCCATTTTTCTTGCAAATAAATGCTTTGGTTAGTCCTATTTCTTATGTTCTTGTTGTGACATCAGTCTTCAGACGTACTTAATGTTGTGTTTAGATATTATTTGAGAGGAAATATTTCTTTCGAGTATTCATTGAAACTACAAAGTACTAATTGGATTAAAATATTATTCTGGGACTATTGAGAATTATTCATTGGAGTTCTAGACAAAGCATTAAATAGGAATTTCTATGAATCAGTTGAAACATAATCAGCAAACATTTGCAAGTAAAATTATATCTTATAAAATGGAGTTTCCTTGTTGCCATTTTGGAACTAATTGATACTGCGGGTTCCATCCATTATTGGTAGATCCTCTTGAAATTGTATGGTTGTTTAAATAGGACCTTCATAAAGGAGCCGATTTAAATATTTAATTTTTTTATACAAATAACTAAGTCCTAAAATCAATTATAGGAGCAATAATGTTATCTTGGGTATGAAAAACTAATGCAAATGAAAACTGGAGATAATACATTTTACTTTAATGGGTTTAAATGATCTGGAAACATCAGTTCGCATTTCCAATTTTATGTGGAAGAGAAGGGCTTGTTGGGGTAGTTTATAATTTCTTTGTTTATACACATCAAACAAAATGCAAGCATCCTGATGTGAAAATGGAAGTATGTTGGTCCTAATATTATATATAAGGATTAAAACATTCCTATTGGAGAAGTTACTGAGCGAATGATGGGAGTTAAATATTGTGTTCTGCTGGAAAATCATGTCATACAATCTTGACTTAAAGAAACACTTCAATTTTAGTTGTATAATATATTCAGTGGAACTTGTCATTCAGCCAAGATTCAACATCAAATTGTTTTATGAAGATTGTTCGTTAACTTTTCTGTAGCATATTAAAAACTTTCATTCTAAATGTTGCTTATAAAGGTATCCATTAAGAATATTGTTTGATGGTGTTCTCCGCTTCGTTTTCATCCTTCTCTCCCAGACGGTTCCTGAACCTCAAGCTCTTTCCACCATTCTTTATCCTCAGCAGGAGCTTGCTGCCTTCTGGTACCTGGATTGAACAGTACTTTTCTCTGACCCCGGATATCGTGACAAAGACGACTGGTTAGAATATAAAATCCGTTGTCTTCATGCTTATCAGTTGTGACATGATCAGATTTTGTTTCCTTAATTTGATAGATATTTATTTATCGGGTTCTTTTGTGCCATACCTTGCTGCAGACATGAGCAACAGTATGCACATCGTAAACAGGTTTGATCTTGTGAAAACCATATATCACTTTTCATTTAATGCTTCCAAGTATTACATGGTCTGACTGTTGAATAGTACTGGTACTGCTCTTCCTCATTTTACCCCAGTTTCAACTGTAGTCAAGGTCTTCTATAGCTTTTTCTCCACTTTAGTTAGATCATTTATAGTAGCCGTGCGCATTTGCGTGCATTCTTCTGTTCTCATGTTAGAACCTGCACCGGCACGACATATGTTAAAACGTCTAAGCTAACAATTTCTGAAAGTTCAACCGAGTATTGTCGCACTTCTTCATTCTGTGTGGAGCATATGAGGAACTAGTACGGGAAGGAGCAGTGAATTGACGGATCCACCATTTGTCGTTTTCCCTCTTCTTTCGATAGTTTTCTTTGAAGCTTTGGGTTTTGGATATTCATCTCGTATTGGCGATCCAATTTAAACCAATATGGTATTACATCTTAAGCACACGAGTCGTTAGATTATGAACCGGAGACTTATTGCTCATCTTCAGAGGGCATGTATTCACTATCCGAGTCCTTACTGTAATCCAGAATAAATAAATATTACTAATCGTACTATCCCCCATCATATCAATGAAATTATAAAGTAAATACTTAACTATAAACTAAATTAGTAGCATTTATACTCATTATTTTTACACCATGCAAACCTAATTACAAGAGACAAGGATGCTTAATTGTGGAAACAGTCCGAATATGCTTGTGCCAGTAGGACACGTACCTTGTATATACATGTAAAATCTTAGTTAATTGCTGCCCATTACCGGATTGGTGCTATTTTCAATATATGATCATTTAGATAATGCATGTTGGGTTTTACTCAAGTTTGACGCTTTTCTGAGGTGTATATCTTAACGTTGCGCTGAAAGGATGATTTAAAGAATGAGATTATGGGCAATACTTCTAATTCTAACATATTCTGAAAAATGAAATAATAACTACATTATTGGGATGATAATTATTTTCATTTTGCTTCTCATAATATAAGAATCATATGATCACAATTCGATCCAATGTAGACAGTGTAAGGTAGTTCTTCAATGGCATTTTATTCAGCGTTAAATTTGCAAAACTTACGAAACAAATAAAATTCCATGCCTTTTATTTGTAGCTGATGACAGATTTTTATAGTCAACGTATCTTCTGACAAAATGGAGTAAACTTTTAATTACATGAAGATAAGTACTGCTATAATTAATTCCATGCACGTTGTTACTAAGGCTACTTACCAGAGGTTTTAGTTTTCCACTGTGTTTGAAAAAATACATGATTTTTCCTGCTGACAAAGCACAATACATTTTTCTCGTTCTTTTTGTTTCTCTGTATGAGATCAGATCCCCAGAATATTTTAGACTATACAATGTACCTTCGCTCACAAGTCGAATCTTTTTTTTATACTGAAAATTCGATTCATCAACATAAAATCTTTTTTTAAAAAAAAATAAATCTAGGGGTAATGTTGGAAATTCTAGATGTTTGCAGTACACAAAAATACTGTCAATTCAATATTTTTACGGTTTTCATGTCACTATTCTCATCCAGACATGCGAATATGGTATGCATTGTGTTTATCGATTTCATCACAGTATTCATTATAAAATACTTGTATTTACAGTTATTTGGATTTTAATAATTTGAAAATATTACGGGTAAACTAAAAACTATCAACCGCAAAGTGAAGTGTCCGTCAGTGTTGTTTACCATGGGTGTTCACTAACAAGTATATTTCTTCAATTTTCGCGCAAGGCCTAACACACTGCAATTGTATTGATATACGTGTTTTGCTTCATAAACAATGATGCAATAAAAGTTTTGACTTAACTTTTTATTTTCCTTTTCAGTAATTTAGATTTCATTCCCAAGGAATATTTCCCATTTGTTTCTGCAAGTGCACGTGGTCCGATAAGCTCTTGGCTTGTAATGGCATCATTCAATTTGTTTTCAAGTTTCCAATCCTTCTGATCGAGTCGCTAATTTAATACATGCACTAGTTCAGTGCTAAGTAGAGTTCTACATCTTCCTGCGAACGGTTGACCTAAATCTTTAGCTTGTAAAGGCAACAACCTCTTCGTTTTCCTATGCGACAATCCAATGATCGTGCCGCGAGTTTGATAATTGTTCAGTGCCAAGTAACAGATGGTCATTTGAACTCCCTGTGACCTTGCCGCAGAATTGACACGTGTTCAGTTGCAGGATTTAACAGATGTCACAGACTTTATGATCAAAGTGTTAGAGCCCAAGCTCAGTCCCTGCATAAATATCCGTATACGACAGTGATGACGAGGAAAAGGACTATATTGACGATAACTAGACGACGACGATTTACAATGACAAGACCACGATGGATGACTTCAGAACTTTATCAGACAATGAAGTTGAATTCATGGACTTTGTACAGGATGACATTAGATATTGGCTTATATAGGATGCTATGAATCACAATTTTTGGACTTAAGTTCATTGGGTTTTTTTTTTTTTGTAAGACATGTGAAATTAAAATATTACGGGATATTGTGAATCGAGTCATTATGAACTTTTTTTTTATAGCGGTATGCGAACTATGCTTGAATTCATGGGTATATCATATAAATGGATTTAAATTTTCAAACATTGTGGATTTATATGGATTTAATTAGAACAAATTGTAAGTTTTTGCGACATCTTCCACTCAGTAATATTATATTTCATATTGGTTTTGTCCTTATTTTTCCTATCTATCCAGGTTGAATTGTTTAGTTTTTAAATGCATCTATGACTCACTGCAGACAAGTCACCCATCAGATAGATCTGCAGAATTGCAGAATACACCCCGACTTACAGGTGGGTCAAAGAGAAATTTAGCATTAGGATCCCTAAAAAATGGGCGGGGGTCGACTAAGTGTTTAACAGAATTAGAAGCGAGTATCAACGGTTTTTATTTTTCAGAGAGAGAGACTAAAACAGGTCATAGGAAAATGATTCTATTAAAAATGATGTTTGAGCTGCCTTTGTGTGTGAAGGTGGATTTCTACCTTGTTAATTTTGCGAACTTGAGATTTTTACAATCCAGTATGATGTATTTTTACAATGTTAGCACTTGCTAGGAATGAGTTGTACCTTTCAACTTTCTATTTCTAAAAATTGCTATTTTTTAAGCACCGCTGTATTTTTCGTACTTCCAAAGCTTGGACATAGCAACTTAATCCCAGACCGGATAGAAAAATACTAAAAAGTAAAACAAAATGGAAGTACTGTATTTGATGTAGTGTCCGATTGAGAGAGAGAGAGAGAGAGAGAGAGAGAGAGAGAGAGAGAGAGAGAGAGAATATGAAAAAGTACTGACGAAACGGAGGAAAGGACGAGAAGTATTTGATAATGTACCAATTAGTCAAACATAATTTACATAATGTAAAAAAAAAAAACAACAACAATCTTGCACATTTAAATGACAATGAGAAACACTAAATACGAGTGAAAACTATTTTTGGTCTTGTGACTTGTACCATGAACAAATTCTAACGAAACTTATTTCCTACTGTCTCAAGATTAACTTTCAGATGTAACTATAACGCAGTTAATTAGAGGAAAGGAACGATATTATTCTCTGGTTACCATGTAGACTGTTCGTTATTGTGCTTCTTATCAAAAGTGACGACAATGTTAGTTTATGGCAGCAGTAGTTTAATAGTTGCAACAAACGTAACGAAGGCAGATATTTGAACCGAATATAAGTACACAAATCGCCGTTGCTGCAAGTTATTAATAAAAATTAAAATCGATGCACACATGCTTACAATTTGACAACAAAATTATGATATAGCACTTTTAAACCAATCAAATTATAACACGATTTCTAGCGTGCCCACTTGATTTAAAACAAAATAACCACATCCGAATGAACAAATGTTATTTTCCAATGTAGGCTCACATTTGAACAAAAGAAAATGTACAAAAATAGATAAACTGCTAAAATCTCTTGCCATCGTAAAAACCACGCATAATATCTGCATGAAACCTTTTATTCAGTTTTCTTGTGTTCCCGATCTAATTTGGCGAAATGTGTTATGAACGTTGGACTACCCACTAATAAACATATACATCTATAATGCTCTCTGCGTTAAACAAATATATAATAATATCTTCATACTATCTTCAGTGAGTAATTCGAAGCAAAGTGCGCGAGCCGACAGCGAAGCAATGTGAATTTTTACCGCGTAAACGGGGACTCGGTTTCCGACTGATATACACGGGGTTTTAGGTCGCGTGTGTGTGTGTGTGTGTGTGTGTGTGTGTGTGTGTGTGTGTGTGTGTGTGTGTGTGTGTGTGTGTGTGTGATTTGGATTTTTAACGTAGCTTTAACAATATTTCAGTCATATCGCTACGATGTCTGCAGTGTGGCAGTTTATAGTGATGTCTAGCACTGGGGCATCATGCCGCAGACACGTTGCATGATGTCCCACCCAGTCACATTATCCTGACACCAGGCCGACCAGTCCTAACACTAACCTCTTAATGCTGAGCGCCAAGCGAGGCAGCTGTTAGTACCATTCTTGTAAGTCTTTGGTATAACTCGGCCGGGGATCCATCCCATGACCTCCCGCATCCGAGGCGGACTCTCTAACCACTAGGCCACCGGAGCGGTCTGGTTTTAGATCGAGCAGGACGTGTGTATCGTTGTGTATAGCACGATGTGAAAAATTACCGATCAAACGGGGACATGCTCAGATACGCTTATTTCAAGGTTTTTATTACTCAGTAAGATCCATTTTAACCGCTATAACAAAACGGGGGCGTCCCCGTTTCGAGGTGTGTCCCCGATCTGTTGGAACACACACACACACACACACATACACACACACACACACACACACACACACACACACACACCACCTCCACCTCCACCCCCACACAAACTTACACTTCCAACCCCCCACCCCACAACCCACACACATCCACTAACATCCCCAAACCAACATCTCACCCCCACCCCCAACCTCCCCACACCCACACTCACCCCACCCCCACCCACAATCTCACACCCTTGACACACAACCTTACCCCCCCAGCCCCCACAATGCCCCCACACATACCCTCCCCCTCCCCCACCCACACCCTCTCCCCTACTACCAACCCTAGAACCCTCCCCCACCCCACCCTCCCCACCCCCCGACACCCAACACAGCCCATACCCACACACCGATACCCCCACACACAACCTCCACCCCCCACTCACACCCACACCCCACACCTCTCCCCCATCCAACACCAACCCCCCTACACACGATATTGATAAAGAATATAAATCTTACCAAGCTTTGGTAAAGTATAGAAGAATCCTGTGCTTCCAACATTAACCATAATTCGCTCTATCGTTTCAGAAAGTTTGCTAAATACTGTTGTGGGAATCTGCATTAATAATAATAATAATAATAATAATAATAATAATAATAATAATAATAATAATAATAGTGAACATGAAAACAAACTATAATAAATCTAATAACATTACATTATATGAGACAAGTCAGAACTACCTAAACTCCAGAATAAATATTAGAATATAACAATTTTATCCTATAATACACTTAGGAAAAATATAATTTTACAAGTCACGTAACTCTACAGGCGTGGATCAAACGAGCACCCCAATGTTCACGTCGTTCTTTCCTAGTACATACTGTATTGTATCCTGTATAACCCCTACCACGCATGCTAACGAATATGTGCACACATCTATCAACATATATCATAAATAGTAGAAATCACGCACTGGCCGATTACCCTTCATTATTGCTTGTCGGTATTATGAACGTGTGTGTAATAGCCAACTACACAATAATAATGATATGTATTCGTTTGTATTGGCAAGTAATATAATCAATCTGCACATCTTCCTCCTTGATATGTGTGTGTGTGTGTGTGTGTGTGTGTGTGTGTGTGTGTGATTTGGATTTTTAACGTAGCTTTAAAAAATTTTCGTCATATTGCTACGAAGTCTGCAGTGAGGCAGTTTATAGTGATGTATAGCATCATGTCCCACCCAGTCACATTATCCTGATACCAGGCCGACCAGTCCTAACACTAACATCTTAATGCTGAGCGCCTAGCGAGGCAGATGTTAGTACCATTTTTATAAGTCTTTGGTATGACTCGATCGGGGTTCGAACCCGCGACCTGCCGCATCCGAGGCGGACGCTCTAACTTCTAGGCCACCGGAGTGGTCCCTTGATTTATAATGTAAAATATGTATGATGTATAATATGAAATATTACACGAACGGTAACGGACATGCACCACACCTTTCATTTTACACCTTGATTTATGATGTAAAGTGAAAGGTGTGGTGCATGGCCGTTACCGTTCGTGTAATATTTCATATTTAATTTTACGTCTGGCATAATTTTTATTTGTAATCAACTCTAATTCTGTAAAGACATAAGTAACACCTACATGGAAGAATGACCCACATCCAGATGTATCCCCTAGCTAAAGAAGGTGTAAAATTATAAATAAATAATTACAAGATTTTTTGTTGTTTGAAGCACACCTTTATCTATTTATGAATTATACGTTTTTAACTATCTTCTGTGACAAATTATACTAGCTTTTATCGGAAAACCTTTTTATCGCGGCAATTAAATTTCGTCGTTACATTATATCTAGTCATTTTGCAGAGATTTATTGTTCAGGGAATTGCTAGTGAAATCAATCTGATTATCTATAATACGCATTGGCTGATATAGCATTTCAAGAAAATCCAAACCATACCCAAAATGTAGGATATGTGTGTTGTCCATGTAATCGTTAAATTTCGTGCTGTTCCTTTCAAAATGTCTACCAAGGTCAAAGAGTTTGCATTAATGCTGAATAATGATCATTGATTATATTCACTGGCAATTTCCAACTCATTTAGATGTGCAGAAAACATTACATTCTGCCTCATCGCATTCAGCTAATTGTCTTGTGTTTTTAAAAATATTATGTCTTGGCAAAGTTGAGTGACATAAGGACATCGCTGATTAAATGTCGACAATATAACATGCATATTAAATACATTACGCAAGGTAGCCCATCAAAGACAGATGGTTGCAGTAAATCATTTACTACGTCTGCAAATGCCTGTAAACATAAACGTACATATTTGCTGATCGTCTTTATTATAGACTAGTAGATATACAGGAACGCAAATTTTATCAAACATTTTAAAACAAAAAGCTAGATGAATCGATCTCCTTTATCATTCCAAGCAACAAGGATTTGCCAAAGACAATCATTCTGACAGAAGTACATATTTTTATGCTGCTCTTCCTAGGAAAAAACTATGAAAGTGACACACTAGTTGAATTGTTGTTCGTTTCATATATTTAGTTCAGAATTTATTTAGTATGTTCCCATCATTTGTCAAAGAAAGAAAGCCATCTATAGAAAGTGTTAGCATCCTGATGGAACGACATATCTTGCTTTCAATATGACAAAGTCAAAGCATATAACCCATTTAAAAGCAAACTATTGATTTTCTTTTAAAACCAGAAAAATTGCAGCACAAATGCAAGCAGTAACTATCTAACAGTTTTTAAAATAGCAGGAGTGTTTCTAAATGAATGAAAAGTGCTGGAATGCTGACAGTCTTTAGTACCGTACATAACAGATAAAAGTCTACAAGTCAGTTCTGTTTAGGTCTATGCAATTTGTCTAGACTGTATGGATTTAGTTTGGTGAAGATGGATGGAGAAGATCGTGTGTGTGTGTGTGTGTGTGTGTGTGTGTGTGTGTGTGTGTGTGTGTGTGGACTGTTTATGAGTAATATATAACCGATTTATGTTACACAGGTGCACACATACATACATAGATACATACATAGATACATACATACATACATACATACCAATCCACCAAAAATGTGTAAACATGATTCCTCTAGATGATTTATAAATCGAGAACATATAAAACCATTACCTCAACTGTCTCATTTCCATACGAGGAAGAGTTGATTAATTCATCCACATAATCACTAAAAGCCTGGTCTTTGCCGCAAAGGCGTTCAAATGGAAATATTTCCTGATGCAGGCAGCTTAACTTCAAACTTGGACCAAGAGTCAGGCACTTTAATAAAAATTACAAGAGAAAATATATTATCTACGATCAAATATTTTGGCGACAATTATCGGCACAAAAGAGTGCATTCCCACAATTCTTTTAACTTTCTAAGAACTGACAAGACAAGACAACATGTCGAAGTTATTTCGCTGTCATAATTGACTCCACATCACCTTCAGTGGATGAGTTTCATTCTGGTGCAGATGAAGGGAGATTATGCCATTTGTGCATTTTTGAGGCCGCTGTCTATTTCCCTCTATTCAGAATAAAACAGTAGCAATAGAGGTGGCTGTTGAAAACAAAATGTGTGGAAGAGAACATGGTGTTGTTAAGAAGTAACTGTAGTGAGAGTTTTTAGAGGCTTTAACATTACGGCAAATAACTAAATTAATATAAGTTCGTTTTCTCGGTGGGGGTGGGGGCTGGGGTGCATGTATGAAGAAGGTATCTCGACGCAGCATGGACGCAAACTGTATGAAATGAACCCAGTTACACCTATAGCTAAATGGAGGTCTACTTACAATTTTCTAGCCACAAGTACAACCGCCATAAAGCCTTTCTTAAAGCTTAATTTGAATTAGCATTTTAACAGAAAGCAAAAGCAGATGTCTTACACAAAATATGTTAGAAGAAGATACAGTTGTAGAAAATAATGTTTACCCTTTGAAATTTTTCAGTTGGCGACTTTAGGGATCGATCCGGTACGTAAAATGGACTGGAAGAATTTCCACCACGATCAAGCGTTGGTAAAACTATTGCGGTAGAACCTCCTGCAACGTCATGAATCGTGAGACTGGAAGAACTATCATTGACAGTCGTAATATGTGGAGATGAAGTAGCATTTTGCGACAATGGGACGCTTGCTGTGATAGCACTTGCTTGTGGCAATTGCGTCGTTACGTTTGTACCGAAAGAGCCGTTGGCTAGGGGTGTTAACCGCGCTTTATTTAAAACTAGCGTTGGGCGCAGCGCAGAAGTGGTTATGCTGAAATTTGATTGGTCATCAGAGCTTGAATCGAGGTCTTCATATGACGAGACGTAATCAGAATAAGGAAATCTATTTGAATTGGTGTTTGTCGTCACCTGTGCGTCGTTTGCACTATTGTTTGCGTTGAAAATAGAAGTAAGGTTATGGGGAGAGACCAATTCTCCTACTGTAGTTAATATGATGCCATCTTGTGTGATAAATTCTGTAGCTGTATTGATAATATTCGCAGCTTTAAGGATCAAGGTCAGGGATGTGGGTTTAGTTGTCATTGTTGTCCCTTTAGTTCCGCTGGAAACATGTGCATTACGATTGGTGGGATTACCTCCGTCTGATGATTGGCTGATGTCGCCAGGAATTTGGCTATTTTGCGAGCATATGCTAGTGTGGCTTATTTGATGGTTACATGAGTAGAAAACGCCATTGTGAGCGTTGCCTGCGGTAAAATCAGCGTCTGGAAAGAAGCTCCTACCAAGTTTATTCCCGCTGTTACTGAAAGGTGAGGCTGAGAGTATGCTTGCGCCAGTATCGGAAGAATTGCTTGAGGTGTCTGTAATCACGAAATGCATCATTTAGCGATTTCTATTAAAAAGAATGAAGATTGTATGGACATCAATGCTTTATCAAAACAGTTCTATGTACAAAAAGATAGAAGAGAAGACTTTCCAGAAGAACACTGTCAGAAGGAACACAGTTAAGACATTTATTATTCTTCTGAATATATGAATAAAATAATGTAAATACAATATTAATCTTTCATACGATTGAAAACAATGCAAGAAATAAGTCGGTCAAATAATAGCAACAACTACTGTCAGGCATTTTCACTGCTGCAACATTCAATCTATAAATTATTGTAGAGCTTAATTATTGTTCTATAAAGAAAGAAAATAAATTGGAGGAAAAACGCTGGTTTATATTAAACAGATTCGTCCGATTTAAAATGGCACAGCATGCTGAGTGCTACATGCTCTTGCTTGCATTATGCAATACAGTAAAAGGTAATATCAGGCATGCTATGAAAAGCACGTGAAGACACATCCATTAATTCTTGGATCATTCTATGTTTGGAAAGTTAAAAAATTTACCTCTGAAAATGGAATTGTCACCGGCTTCCTTTAACATATCCAGGTACTCATCATGTATGTATGTATGTATGTATGTATGTATGTATGTATGTATGTATGTATGTATGCATGTATGTATGTATATATGTGTGTCTGTGTGCGTGTTTGTGGCTGTGTGCGCGCGTGCGCTCGTGTATGTGTGTGCCTGCATATGAATGTAATGTTCAATATTCTTGTCACCGGAATTTAATTGTCAAGGTTAAAAACATAAATAGAGAAGAAAGGAAAAATCACGAAACGGTGAACCCCTTTATAGGCAAATATATTGCGAACATTCTTTCGAAGGGTACGTGTGTGTGTGTGTGTGTGTGTGTGTGTGTGTGTGTGTGTGTGTGTGTGTGTGTGTGTGTGATTTGGATTTTGAACGTAGCTTTAACAATTTTTCAGTCGTATCACTACGATGTCTGCAGTGTGGCAGTGTATACTGATGTCTAGAACTGCTGCATCATGCCCCGGGCATGTTGCATGATGTCCCACCCAGTCACATTATCCTGACACTTGGCCGACGAGTCCTAACACTAACCTCTTAACGCTGAGCGCCTGGCGAGGCAGATGTTAGTACCATTTTTTAAATAAGTCTTTGGTATGACTCGGCCAGGCTTCGAATCCGCGACCTCCCGCATCCGAGGCGGACTCTCTAACCACTAGGCCAGCGGAGCGGTTCGAAGGGTACGTATCTTGCATTAATTGTTTCATTAGAATATATATATATATATATATATATATATATATATATATATATATATATATATATATATATATATATATATATATATATATATATATATATATATATATATATATATATATATATATATATATATATGTCAATGTACTTTTAACTTGAATCAGACACGATAATATTGAACTCAGCAGAATCACGAACGTTTCTATAAAAGATCAATAGAGAAATCAATAATTTTCTTTTGGTTAGAAAATACGATTATAAAAAATCTTTAAGTGACACAGATACCTGCAATAATAACGAAGTACTCTTTTAGTAATTAAGGTGGGAAATAAGAATAATGAAACAGAGAATTTTTTTTTACCAGCATGCAAAGTCGGAGCAACCATTGCCTGGGTCACAGTGGACGAAAATGAAGATATCTTTAACGTGGAAACGGAAGGTGACGTGACAATCGAAGATGTTGCATCAGAAATGAACGATGACGTGGTGCTTGACGGAGAAGTCTTTGTACTACTTGATGACGTTATGGTGAAGGTTTTTGTGTTCTCTGTAGACGATACCGTTGGGGCAGTTGTAGACACAACTGACCAGGTTGATGAAAGTGACAAAACTGTTACGCTTTTGTTTAAAAATAATTATATATATATATATATATATATATATATATATATATATATATATATATATATATATATATATATATATATATATATATGAGAAGATCAGCCAAACTTTCTATCAACGTGTTAATAACGTTTCACAGAAGTTGTATACACTACACACATTACTCAAATGACTGGTTTACTGGTATACACGTAAGGAAACGGAACCTGTTGTTTCAAAATCTCACCTTTCTTCACCGTTATCATATTTTGAAATAAAATATACGTTTTCAAGGCTAATCTAAAATCAAATATTTTGATAATAATATATTTAAGCGTCTACCACGTAGCCATAACTATGTATGGAGAATCATGCAAGCATGCCAAGCAAGGACACACCTTGGTCATGCACACAGCCATAAGATATTAATGCAACGTGCATACATTGTGTTCAAATCATCATTTCATGCAGCTAAGATTAAACCTGTTTAATAGGGTATACAGCAAATAAATCACCTTTTCAATTACCATAGATTTATGTACATGGATCCTTGTAAAGGGTCGTTTTAATTTCTTATATATGAAGTTATTGCATTGTACAAAAATGTTGAATGTTTCCATTTATTAACCATATTCAAACTATTGATTATATATATATATATATATATATATATATATATATATATATATATATATATACTTACTATATATATATATATATATATATATATATATATATATATATATATATAAAACAAGTAAATCAGAAGCGACTAGTTTACCCCTTACCTTCAAAGAAAGCCAACTCGCATATGAAGCCTTTTGTCTTGTTACAGTCGTCTCTCTTTGGCAGAATTAGACCTCCACTTGACACGGAGACTGCACCACACGTGGCATCTGGGCCACTATAAACATGTAGATGCTAGTCTGACTGAGACGGTAATTTTTATTTTAAAAATAATGATTCACTAAATCACTTAAGAGTTGAATAAAAAATAGTTTTTGGCAATGATAAGTTTGATACAGCTGGATAATACACGTATTTGAAAATCTTGGGAAACTTATATAAGCCTATGATAAAATGCACAGCTAATTATTGCCATTTACGTGTGTTGCCAAAGGCACTCCTATTCTATACCTCAATAAAATTAAATGTCTCAATCAGTACAAATTTCAAGCGTATATTACCCTGTTTTTGTGGCTGACAGTGATTTTTATTTCGAAATCTTGTATAACTTATTCGATGGCCTTTTTATGAAGTACGTTTTATTTAGTAACAAAATGGCCCGATTAGCTCGTCATTAAGCGTATTGGTGAAACTCCATTCCCCCTCCCAATTTTGTCAAAGTTAAACCTAAAGGTAACCGATTGGATTGGGTAGATTGTATTTGCCCTCAGTTGTTATAGACGATATTGCGAACTCATTTTTCAGTTTTGGAATGGGTTTAAATTTTGATAGTGAAATCATCGCCACAATCTCAGTTTGACAAATGAAAGCTATATAGTATGTGCATGACATAGACAATTTGTGTTATAAGACGGACATACTTACTGTCAGTAGAAAAGTGTGACTACCACAATTAGAGAATAATTGCTTACCCTACTGTAGCGTTGACGAAGGATACCGTGTCTCCATCCAGCCACGTAAAGTTACGAAGGGTCGTGTTGTACCGCATGCCAATCCAGTGTTCAGTCAGACTATAATAAATTTATAATATAAAAACATATGCTAGTATACTCGATGGAAAAGGTTACATATAGTCTGCATTAAGGTTAGATCAGAAGTATATAGTAGCATGCACACTTTTCTTGTACTTCGTGGCACACAGACATTTAAAATCCAGTTATATCATGTCCGTATATATTTAACCGCGAGGACAGGTTCATTTTCGCAGCTATTTGAAGCATTAACGAAGAATATTATACTCGTAAACATTTCAGGCGGAACGGAATAATCATAAAATTTCAGCGTTCCCTATCATTTAATAAGCGCTAATATCCTATCCCACGTAAATAAAACTTAATTTATTTTTAGAGGAAAAATGAAATACAGACTTTAGCCTCAATATAATGCTTCAAAAATCTTAATTAGAAACTTGATTTCTTAGATGATGACACATAAGCGTTTTAATGTCTAACATTGGCTTCCTGACTTGTACTTGGCAAGCGTTTCCTCGATTATGTGATTCTCCGCTGAAGCACATCCACATTACAATTACATGGATACTAAATTAAGATAAGGGTATCTTAACAAAAGAAAATCAACAAATAGTTCAGTTTTCTTTTGAGAGGAATATTATGTCATTATATGTAGTACTGAAATTATAATAACGTACTTCAGATGGCTAACAAGGAATGGACTTGTTGTCAGTGGGTTGTTGTGGTCGTTGTATACGGCCAGATCAGCCTGTAGGGCCTTACAATGAAGTCGTGCGTCACTCCACGTGGAATCAGGCCATCCCGTCATCACTTTATAACATAAACCCTGGGATTGTACCCACTTCTCTTCTGTTGGACAGGCTGCAAATTGTGTACATAAAATGGTGAAGACTCTACAACAGATACCCACCCATGCTGGGAATCTACTTAATTTATAGCTTCCTGTACTAAATAACCATTTTTATATTTCATAATGAGATACTGAACAATATGACTGGGGACAAATGAAGTGGCCACAGTGGTAATGTCACTTTTATTGACAAAGTGGAAATGTTACTTTTGGAACAGCCTTCTTTTCCCATTTAGGAAATGTTATTCAAAAACATGTATGTCCCTATTTTACTTTATTTCATTTTTCTTCTTCTTCTTCTTCTTCTTCTTCTCTCTCTCTCTCTCTCTCTCTCTCTCTCTCTCTCTCTCTCTCTCTCTCTCTCTCTCTCTCTCTCTCTGTGACACAGGATGACAGTGAACCATCATAAAATGCCTAAAAACAATCTCCAAAAGGCAAAAAGTAAACTTCAAGTATTTAAAAGGTTTTTGTAATTAGTTTTCCACTTGAGTCATGCATATTGCCAGACACTGAACTTATGTGATTTGTTCGATAGTTCGTGTCACCCACGCAGTCTGATACACCTCTTGATTAATTAAAGTAATTAAATTATTTCAGTAGCGTTTTCACCTCACATCACAATCACAATCATGTTTGAAAATGATGGAGAAACCATACATTAATGAGTGTTGATAGTAATTGCAAGTTTTATGATAATCGAAAGTTTTTGTACAGTATCTGTTACCAAACTAGATTGCAAGTTGACAAGGGAACAAAATCATATTAGAATAAACAAGAATAAGACAAACAACAAACAAAAATTAATAAATGGAAGAACATAAATCCTTGGAAGTAAATGAGTAACAATAAAAATGTTTATTTTCATGATTTCTTTCCTATCCCATCTACCTGCGTTTCTCTGATTTTGTTCCTTTACTATTTGTATAACCGGGAGATATAAGCGAAGTCAAATTAGTGAGAGAAACACGTGTCTTATACACATGCTTAATGATTTTAGTCTACTTATGTCTAGCTTAGTAATTAACAATTATGGATTCAAGTAGCTCCTACATACATACTTTATTACTCCTCAAGGCCAGAAAGATACATATTTTATCTCATTTCTAAACCAGGACGTATCCCCTTTATTGTTGATTCTACTGTGTAAAAGGGTACCAGCCTCTTTATGGATTGCCACCAACGTACTTGTTAAATTGTCTTGTAGTTTGTATTACTCTAACTGTATTCTGTGTTTGCTTGCTTGCTTGTCTGCTGTTATGTCAGACTCTGTTGATCCCTAGGTATTACATCCTTCTAATCTATGTCTGCTTCTTTCGTCTGTCCGTTTATCTGTCTGTTTTTCTCTCATGTCATTTTGCGTGTCCTTACGAAAATATATGGCATTTACCCAGTCGTTTCACCTGAATAAAAGTGAACCAAATAATATTTTGCCCACAGCACGTCAATTAAAAATATTCCAACACTAATGTGTCCATCACTACATCATACGTAACCTATGTACCAGCTCACCTCGAAGAAAATAAATATTCCAAGTAGCAGCAGTGACAAACATTTTTTTTTAAGGCGCGGAAAAAAGAAAATTTGATTGAGTCAACATTTTTTTCCCAATTACTCTTCTGATTGTAGTATGTATATTTTTGTCCTGGGCCATTGTTTCTTTGCCTTTTACCCCTAACATTTAACCTTCACCCATAACCTCTGACCTTTACCATAGATCACTGACCCTCAGCTTTTATGAAAAACACTATGGCACCTGGGCAACTACCTATTAATTTTAATTGTTATAACAGCAAAACTCTGGGCGCCTGGTATTCAAAACAGTACGGCTCTCGGATTGTTTACGGTCTGGCTAATTCGGGGTAACTTGACATTTGACCTTCACTCTAGGCCACTGGGGTTCAAAATAGCTGTTATAATAAATTAACAAAAACCTGGGTTCCAAAATGAATATTATAAAAAAAAATTCCTGGGCCACTGGTCTACAAAATGGTAGCTATAGCAGCTAGCAACCAACTGTCACCGCCTTCAAAATAGTTGTTGTGAAAACAAAACTTCCCGGGATGCTGACTTGCAAAATAATTGTTTTAACAACAAGGCTCTAACCCAGAGATCGGCAAAATATTTGTCACAAACCAAGATCATTGAATCCCTAATTTTATTAATTTCAAAATCACCAAGGAGACAAATTAGCAATGCAAAATGTTTACAAAATGCTCACCTTACTACCCAACGCCTTTCCCCTTGTGTATAGACGTAAAAATAAGTAACAACTTATCCACAGGGGATAGGCCACAATTCTTTGGAAATCTTTTTCTTAGTTACTGCTTTTGAAATGTTGTGCTTCTTTTTTGCCTACATTAGATTCTGTACAATGCTACAACATACTTGAGTAGCATAATTTTCGCATCTTCGAGATTTTTTGTGATGTTTCGACACACGTTAGCAGAAAGTGTTTTATTTCATTTAAGTTTTATTTGCAGCTTTTTGTTTATTTCTGCAGAGGTAGTTTTAGCTGCATTTTTGCGGCTAGTATTAGATAGTAATATGATACTAAATTATATATTACAATTATTTTCAGCAAAATCCTGGTTTTGAACTGTATAAACTGGTTTACAAGTCTCACACTTAGAGCGATTGTTCCATGTCTCTCAGTTATTAATACTATAATTTCGTGCCTATATACGAATTAATGTTCAAAATTCCTTTATGCAGTGAATACACAACACATTTTCCAGCTGCTGATAGCTGAAATAAATAACTTTCCTAAACTAATAATATCTACAGCAATAGGTTTATTTTCAAATTACGCCTGGATTGAAAAAGTAGAAACTCAAAAAGGAAATGATATACTTCATGCCTTTAGAAAAATATTTGAAGAGAGACAACCAGAAAAAAATCCAGTTTTAAGAAGAAAACAAATTTTATAACTTGGCATTCAGTGAATTATTGGAAATAGAAAATACTGTTATATAAATTTATTGTGTATATTTATTGGCTTTTCTTAATGATTATATGTTCTGTACATTTACATTCTGTACTTGATCTTGTCCAAAGTCAAGTTTATCGTGTACCTGACCAGTGACATTTATGTTGTAAACAGCATAACACATAGCTAATTTTTCCTATATTCAGATCGTTATTAGTAGTAAACATGTTTATTTCAATTTGAATTAAAGACACAGTCTTGATTCTGACCTTAGAAACTCCCAGAATATAATTTTCTTATCAGAAAATGGTGACTTGTGTGAGTGTGTGACTTGGATTTTTAACGTAGCTTTAACAATTTTTCAGTCATATCGCTATGATGTCTGCAGTGTGGCAGCTTATAGTGATGTCTAGCACTGGGGCATCATGCCGCAGACATGTAGCATGATGTCCCACCCAGTCACATTATCCTGACACCAGGCCGACCAGTCCTAACACTAACCTCTTAATGCTGAGCGCCAAGCGAGGCAGCTGTTGGTACCATTTTGTAAGTCTTTGGTATGACTCGGCCGGGGATCCAACCCACGACCTCCCGCATCCGAGGCGGACGCTCTAACCACTAGGCCACCGGAACGGTTAGAGAAAATGGTAACTGCGACCTGGGTGAAGGGGTACATAATCTTGCTTACATTGGGATAATTCATTCTTGCTTTAACATCTCAAGCAGAATACGTCTTATTGTTGTGTTCAGTGCTTAATTCGGTTGGATTTATTTATTCAAATTATTCACTGATAATACAAAGTGCTCAATAATATTCTTGGACTAAAACATTTATTTGGAATTATAGCAAATTTTTGATTATATCATTGCAATGCATCAAAAGACTGTAAGCACATCGCCACACTCCATGCCATTGACACATTAACACATTAGAGACTACAGGCACATCAACACGTTCGATATCGGAATTTGATTGGAGGGCAGTGGAATTCAATTGGAACTTCATATATTTGAACTTATGATATAACTTTTAGGACAATTTGGGACTGAATTAACAATTCTGTATATTTCTTAAAATAATTTCACACTGTATTCTAGTGAAATAAATTAGTTTTACAAAACTGCTTGGTTTTTGCTCTTTACTGTTACTTAGTTTAAAACCACAGAATCGTAACAATACTGAACATTTTTTCACTCAGACAAAATATTTTACGTAAAGGAAAGATTCATTCGAGTTCTTAAGGCTAGAAACTGGAAGAAGTTGCTGAAAATGAAACTCAACAATATGTAGATATATCACAACACCTTTGTGTCGATACAGTAAATCATATCATGCATCTACAGACATATCGCCAATTGAAGAAATCAAGGAAAATGCACTAACTTAATTTTAAGGAAAATGCACTAACTTAATTTTAAGGAAAATGCACTAACTTATTTTGGTCATCTTACACTAGATGCCTATGGAACGCCCAAATATACAACTGGAAGGTCAAGATCTCACATTAAAACTCTATTTGTGTTAAAGACTGTCTTGCTAATATTACCGAAGAGACTTTCAGTAATCAAAGAGGTACTTTAAGGAGACCCTGTATCATATATAGGTTAAAAGACTTAAAGGGAGATAATACTGAGGAAGATTTTATGAGAAGTTATCTCTATGCGACAAGCAAGACCATGTTTTCAAAACTGAGAACATTTGATAAAGTAAACATAAAAACTAATGGCTAAAAAATATGTCCTGGTAGAATGGAAATGGTATGACGAATCTTTTAGTAGCTAGAAGGCTGGAAATCGGAAAAAAAAATATCTCAATAAGAGATGCCTATCGAAGCAGTCTTTGCCTCAAATCTCATTCGAAGGACTCATAAAGTAGATTCAGATTATGCTTCAAAAATGATTTTGGTATTCATGTGTAAAAATGTATATTATATAAATGGAACCAATTGTATACTATGTGTGCTGTGATCGTAAGTCTCTTAATAGAATGGAACATCGGAATACTAAGTACATATGATGTAAGGATTGTGCAGATATAATTAAATCTCAACGGTATTGTAATAGTGGAAATGGCAAATCAGAGAACCAAACCAACAATAAATTACTTGTGAATGCAGATAATGTTTAATATGAAGCTGACTGTTCAGTCACATAAATATAGATTTCACAGTAATTTATAGCTGGAAATAAATAAAAATTTCAAGCTGGAAAATAAATGTACCAGAATTGCTTAAGCTTAACCGTGCTTATGGAAACTATTATGCAGATACATTAGACATTTTGATTCAGCAAAAGTTCAACTAGATTTATCAATTCAACTCGTAAAAAATAAATAGACGAAGATGGAGTACATCATTATCATTTTTTAGATTGGTATTATATAGCACCTGCCAAAATAAACAAAATATCAAACAGAAAGTAAAGTTGAAGAACGTTTTGATATGCTAGATATTAAATTTGATCATGAAATACGTTCAGTTGCACATTGTTTTGTTTTTTTACAGATAAATTATTTTAATTACTTGTTCATCAATCCAACACCAGGAAAGTAATATATAGATTTATCATATTCGATTATAAAAATTAAAGATATAAAGATAAAATAAACAATTAATATCTCAATGTACAAAACAATGAAAATAAATGTTTTTTTCTGCGGTAAAATCTGTTTTAAATCTCTCTTAGTAGCATCCATATTGGCAAAATTCTAACTTGATACATATAAAATTGTCCTAACACGTTTACAAAATACACCAGAAAGTTATTTTAGAAGCAATATAAAAACTTATAAGACCACTTAGGATGACGGAAAAAGAAAAAGACAGAAATATAGATCTTTTTATCATATTTAAAGCAGATTTATTTATCGTTATCGTGTAGAAAAGGATATATTAAGATTTTATCTCAAGTTATCAAACATAAAAATAAACACTCATTTGTAAGAGAGTCTTGAATATTTAATTTTCTCAGTTTAAATTATAACAACGTAAACGATTATACAACCAAACATCTAGCACAATAAATACAATGCCAAAGCATGACTATTGTTAAAATTAAACTGCCAAAATCAGCTTAAGTCTGTTTTTATTTTCTATTGTAATTTCAAAAGTGCTATTGAGCAGATAGTAATAAAATTCATAAAACACGTAATAATAATTTAAAATCCTTTGCACGTTCTATAAAGTTACAGGCAAGTAAAACACATCAATCAGTTTATGCCATAGGCCTTCAACTGGAGACATTTACTTCTGAATAATGCAATAGGGATGAACAACACTCAAATAGATGAATCTGAAGAGTTATGGCGTAATCAAAACGATGTTCAATACGAGTTAATAATTTCTTATGCTTAATCAGTTTCTTTTCTGAATTTTGCATTATATTTCATCTTATATTATGTAATTTTCATAAAAAATAGACTCTACAACTTTGATTTGAATCTCGACTGTAAAACATAGCAATAAACCGAGTGTTCTCATGGAAGACACAAACTATTACATCATTTATTTGAAATATCAGTAACCCAATGTAAATATGCCTCAATGTCTATGCCAGCTAAATGTGAACTTTGTTATGCTGGTTGCTTTTTATTTTCTGTCGTTTAGATTCGCTCAGTCATCTATAATGCAAATTATTTGTTTCATGGTATAAGCTAACAAGTAATTCAAGCCTTTAATCTAATTTATCATCAGGAATGAATCAACAAGATCTATTAGAATTAGATTTTTTCTCTGTGAAACAATTTACTATTGTAAGCTTTATTGTAAGCAATGGTTGGTTATATAATGACAATGACACTACATAATCAAATTTTTGTGCGTTGTTAAATGTTTTATTAACTTTACAACACGAAGATAAATTTTCATACATTGACACCTCTGGAAGACAATTGACCTTAATTTGCTGTTCTGAATATTTCCATGCGCACCATAAACACACAAAATAAAAATATATTTTGTTTGCAAGTAAGTTTCATTTTCTGCTTATCTACAAATGTGTTCCCTTTGCTAATATATGTCCTGTTCCACGCAAATATTATCATGTGTATCCAGGCACGAACCATGTTGATCACTTTAAAATTGTTTACATTAATATTACTAATATAGGCGTCGTTTTATTGTTCATCGCTGAAACATTTAGTTTCTTTTGTAGATTGCTGACCGAATTTACATCTCCATGAATACGACATGTTAGGCAATCCTTCAACAGTAATCATTTTTCTATTACAGGATTGAACTATTTGTAGTGATCAGTTTCTCTGTTCCTTTTGCAGAATATCAAGGCTCTCATTAGATTAAATCTTGTCCATCCAACTATACGATTCGTTAAGGTCGTCTTAACAGCTATTTCAATATAATCATGAAAGACAGAAATTCCATTTCTTGCATATCGAAAATATAAGTATTTAATAACGCAGAAGCAACCGTATCGTACTGGAGGTAAATATTCTTTTAAACGTAATCATAAAATCTCAGATTCTAAGGGAGAGGATTGTTGTTGCTATTGTTGTTATAGGATTTAACGCCATTTTAAGGATAAGATAGGCTATACATGGCGGCCAGTATAAATGGTGGAGGAAGAACCCGAGAAAACACCGGAAAGAACCACCGACCCACGAGAAGCTACTGGCAAGCTTTCTCACGTACCGACATTGGCCAAGCCTGAGACTCGAACCCTCGCAAACAGAGGTAAGATGGCAGTGATCCGTAATGGTGAGCGCTTTAGACCACTCGGCCACTCGGGGGCCCCTGAGGGAATGGAAAATGATATAATGGACAAAGATCAGTATCTGACAATCGATTGGAATTCTGAATTTCCTTGAGTATAAAACAAACTGAATAGATACGTACCCGTGTTGTTTCGTTGGCCTTTTCTGATCTTAACTGTCTGAGTTTTTTTATTTGTTTTACCATGCTCTATTTTATTATGGTCTCACAGATGTTAGTACCCGTAAGTCTTTAAACGGGATGAAAATGTTTTAAGCACTTAGTTTTAAAATATCATCATTACTGTATAAGAAAGGTTTTGTTCTTAATCAATATTTTACAATATTGTCTACAACCGAGATATTTGTTTCTACTGTATCTTTTACCTCGAACAATAAGTGTAAATGTTGATCAGTGTTTATTGTGCTTTGATTAAGATTCTGAAAACCCGGTGTTGTTTTACTTTTCTTCTGGTTTTGCGGAGTGATTTAATTTCCGTATGTTGGCATCATATTTATTTAGTTAAATTATTCTAGGATATCTAAAACTTATAGACCCCCCCCCCCCTCCAATTTTCAAAGATAGTTATAGCCTACACACGCACAATTTCAATAAAAAAGGTACTCATCAGTTACCGGTTCATCCAAAAGTTTGTAAAAGTCGCCATGTCAGGTCGCAAAATGTTTTTTTTTATAAAGTGATAAATTGTACTGGGATTAGTCGAAGAATGTAAACAAAATAACGTGATCCAAATTATTTAAATACTGACTTAGCGAGCCTTATCGTCTTTTATGTAATCAAGTATCTTCGCTCTGTTTTCTTATAATTCATTTCTTTCTGCAATTCAAGTATTTTATCTTGTCTTATTCTTTCTGCATCAGATCAACGAGTATCAAAGGATTCAAGCAGAAATTACTTCCTGTGAATGCTAAGGCATTATTAATTGATTCTCCGATTATTACTACACCTCTTGCTAGTTGATGATAGTAAATGCTTATACTTCAAAATATAAAATATTACTTTCTACTAAATAGTATATTTTGCTCATTTTATTTTTCCACAGTCTTTTCTGTGTATAATTTCTTTATTTACATTGCTTCGTAAGAAAATATTTATTATTTACTGATAATCCAACATGAAATTTAGATCAGTATCTAGTTCCAGCCCGTATATTAAAGTATAATTTTTTTTTATATAAGCCTGATTTTTTATATTGGAATAACAAACATCTCCATCTGACCAGTGGGGACGTCCATTAATTATGTCAACAATTTTTAGGCAATTCCCCACCCCCTTGTCAACAACTGTCAAACTTTCAGTGACCCCCCCCAATAAAATTATGTCAAAAAAAAATTACCCCCCCCCACAAACTAACAATATTTTATACGGCTGGCTTTTATGCTAAAAACAGAATTATGGAAATTAAAAGGTCTATAAATAAATTTTAATACATTTTTTTTACTTGTTTAACAGATTTCAAATTGACTATAACACTTTGAATTCATGAAAAAATCGAGACTTTATATTCTAGCTTCTATTTTTTGATTTATTAAATTTATTGTAAAAAATAACATTGGTGACGTCAATTTATCTTGAACTTCCCCCCTCCCCCATGTCAACAATTGTCAAACTTCTTCAAACCCATTCCCCCCCCCCATTTTGTTGCCATAATTAATGGACGACCCCAGTGTGTATGCATCGCCTAATGTGTTCAGCGAAATGTGATGGAATATAGTCCAATCCTCATCTGATAGGTAATGCTTGTGGCGATGTGAACGCAGAGAATATAAGTAGTTATACATGTCTCGATAGAGCCAAATGGGATTTAACATTAGCCCATAGGTTTACATGGATATGACACGATAGAGTCAAACGGGAAATCATATGTTAAAGTAGTCCATAGGTTTAGCATTGAGGGTAAATGGCAACAATGTTAGAAGTGGCTGACGTAGAGGACTGACGGTACTAATTCAGTTCCCATAGTAAACCTATGCAAACACCATGATATTAAAAGTTCAATTCTTTAAATTTCTGAGTGCTCATCATCAAACCTATATTTATCAGTATAGATGAAACCTGGATGTCAGCTTCTGTGTAGAGAAAAGGATATGAGCCGCGGCATTTTCGGGACCTACATGTGTTTGAAACATCTGCTTTCAATTCCGCACCAAAGAGTTAGGTGCTAATTTCAGTAATGAGTTTTCCAAACTCAAGACTGTTAAAGGACTGAAATTCCCTCAATAAAACAATGTCTGTTTTTCCAGTTACAACTAGGAGAAGCTCTCAAAAGATTCTTTTTCCTAAAAAATAACGTACTTTATTAACTAACCCTGGCCAGCCAAACCCGTATATACTATATTTTATATTCACCCATTTCCATATGGTTCCCATTTTTCCATACAAATAGTACCGTGTGTCCTTATAATCGGGCTGCATGGTAACATTGTTGGAGTTGACCTCAATATAAGCCGCTATAGGTACGTACGGGAACTCATATGCTAAAATTGTCCATAGGTTTAATATGGGGATAGCATTTTGGGGATACAGATTATAGAGACAAAAAGGAATATCACATTGCTGTTGATTTACATTAAGAAGGATTATGGAGCTAAACGAGAATTGTAATGCTAAATTGTGGATCGTGAAGGTCATTTCACGTTGAAAACTTTAGAAAAATGCTACATTTGAATGCTAATATTATAATTTGCATATACAATCCAACACACAAGCGTTACAAACCATTAAGTTTAACATATGATTTGTATTATGGAGCCAACAACTGATGTAGTCAAAGTATATAGAACCAAACGGGAATTTAATATTGCCGCAGGTTTACATTTTTGGCTCTGTTTGTCGAGCCAAACGGGGAATGTAGTGTTAAAATGGGGACCTTCATGGACTTTTTCCATGTAAACAAGCACAGTCTTGCACAGCATATATACTACCCAACAAACAACCCTACTGTCACAAGAAGAATGGTAGGAATGTTTACACACAGATTATACTTACAAAACAACAAAAAAGACTATCACACAATGTTGGGTTGGATGTAAATGAGATGAGATGAAATAGACCCAAACTTTCACACAAACATTCGTCAATACTTACTAGTACCACACGGATATTATTATCAAATTCTTTATCGGCATATACTTTACTACCTGATAGAGCATTTTCTACTGTGGCAATTGTTTCATCTTTGAGGGTTTTGAACACTATGTGCTAGTAAATCAGAAGAGAGACCGAATATATAATCCTTATAATCCTTAATTGCTTAGTCCGTTGCTATCTGTAATAAAAAAAAAATAAGTCCATCCTCCTCCTAATATAAGGTACATTGCTAGGAAGTTGCTGACTCTGAATTTCGAGCTTCATTTACCTAAAAGTTTTCATAGTTGTTTGTATTCATAGGAACATTAGGTGACAAACGCTGGCTTTTATACAATGGGCTTTTTGGTGAATGGGTGAGCCTGTTGTCAAACGCCCTGGCAAAAGGTCAATGACCCGATTCTGCTGTATATAAGGGAAATTCCCTGATTTGCCAGATTTTATTGAGTTAGACGATCCATATTGGCAATACTACAACTGTCATTCCTTTATCGTGGGAGTCAATGTAAATGTAATGTATCGAATCTCTAGCCCCTAAGCTACGTCTATTTAAAGCAAAACACACACACACACACACACACACACACACGCATATACACAAACATATAGACAAACTTATAAGTCCACTTAGGATAACAGATAAAGAAAGAGACAGACATGTAGCTCTTTTAATCATATTAGAAGCAAATAATTCTCGTTATCGTGCATATTTATTAAGGTTGATTTTATCTCCTGTTATCAAATATGAAAATAAACACTCATTTGTAAGAGGGTATTGAATATTTAAATTCTCAATTAATTGTATATATATATATATATATATATATATATATATATATAT
>JAECUM010052267.1:0-24940 GCA_016617855.1 Megalonaias nervosa | reverse complement strand
ATATATGTAATTTAGTACGAAGAAATGTATATTATAAAAAGAATTTTTTTTTTTCGTTGTTCATGTTTTAGTTTCAAATGTATCTTATGCAAATAACTTTTGAAAATGGTATTCATGTTGAGGTCATTATTACAGATAACTGTATCAGGTTCAGTAATGAGGTAAGGCCTTTTTATTAATAAATGTTAATATTTACTGTATTTGAACTAAACCAAAATGTTTGAGTCATGCAAGGAAATATTAAGGTTTAAACAGATATCTACTTTGTCCCATATAATGGAACATATAGCGATGTTGTAGAACCAAGATAACCATGGTCTTTTGACAAGCTGAATTTGCTAAAGGCACTTGCTTTCCAGCATACATACAGACATGGTAAGAATATGTTTTGGTGATGAAATTGTTTCTATATTTTTTCCGATAAAGTGTATTGAAATTTTAAGTCAGTGAATAACATATTTCCTAGAATACATTGTTTTATCCACCTAATCAACTCCATTATTTTTAGGCATTTTACATGAACTGCATTTGAGACTTTACTAATATTGCCAAACTATAATATAGCCATGAATTATTAATATGCGGAAATGTTCATTTAATCTTCACTAACAATATTGTGTTATGTCACATGAAAATTCTCATATTGCGGACAACAATACAAGGATATGCAGTGAACGATACACATCTTATGAAATAAACACCAATCAGCTAACACATAGTTTCTATGATAAGCTAATTTACTGAAAATACATTTTATAATAATATTATGTACTGGTTATACAATATTTTAAAGGAGAAAAAATTAAATATGTGTGTGTGTGTGTGTGTGTGTGTGTGTGTGTGTGTGTGTGTGTGACGCCAAAATGTATGGCTCTTTGGGAGTATTAAAAAAATATTTTTATAGGCTGAAGATCAAGGCATATTTCTACTTCACTGTCAACATTTCGTAACAGTTGACGGTTTCTTTTTGGTACAGAAGCTGATACACGGTTGTCTTTCTCGGCGTTTTCAATAACTCCTGACCACTCGCTCGGCTTTGAGCTTGTTCGAGTTTTTCTCTTGTTCCAAAACTTACCTGTATCTTGGGTAATTTGACACTTTGCACATAATCCATACTATCTTTATTTGTCCTGTTTGGTTTTCCAGATGCAAAATGACATCCACATATTTTCAGAATTGACGTTTTTCAATGTCAGATCGTTACAACCTGAGGCATGCATCCACTGTGATTTAAGATTCGACTGTTTAGGAAATTGATAAAATCCACAAGCATTATTAACTATACCGCTTTGGTAGATCGTGCCCGCCCATTTTATTCAACCTCAATAATATATAATTCAATAGCTTTTAACTTGACGTCTTTACCGATGCGTGTAGTCAATAACAACAACGAAACGACTGCTCCCTCAGTTGTCTGTTTTTCGCAAGAGTTGATACAATATCGCATGATCTCGAGACATCAGCGCAGAACAATGTACAAAGACAACTTGAAAAGTGAAAAACAATGACCACGCACGTGAACACGACACGCTTCATTAGACGACTAATCATGGTCGTCATTTTAAATGTTATTACTTTTTACCATTTTATTGGTATTCGTGTGTTTATCGTTCTTTTATATTTATGTTGTACATGTTTACATATTAAAATAATATGAAACAACAGCTTCAATAAATGCGTGACGGATAAATTATTGAAATATTACAGTAAAACATGATGTGAACGACTTTTGCTATGAGAGACCACCTGTTATTTCAACACCCAAAATTGTACTACACAGATATATACTAATCCGATATAAAGGCAATCTAATTAAATTTGAGGGCAACTACTAATCCCTATTGCTAATCTACTTGCAACAATCTGTTGGAGATCTCAAATTTATTCGGTTATTTACATTACATATCACTAACTGGTGTAATCGTCATTTTAGAGCATAACTCATGTAAATCCCAAATACCCATTAAGATTAATCACCTATTCCGTATTTAAATACAGCGGTCATGGATGTATATAATCGGTTTAAAAGTTTGCATGGGGGAGCGATGCTGTTATAATAAGAGATCATCTTGCTCTGCTTTTCAATGTAGCTTTTTGAGTGCACCGTTTGTCAATGCCTGGCCTGAATGAGATCGTTGTCTTTTGAAAAGTTGTTAGCGTTCTCCGCATGACTTAATTCTAGAGTTATTATAATGGTTCCTATTGTTTGTTTCACATATGATACAACCGTTATTGAAACCCACACATTAGATCAAAAGTACCTCAGTCATTGACTTCGTCTTATGATCACCGTAGTGGAATTGCTGATTGACATCAATGAAATAGGCATGCTTATGACTCAGTATACTTACTTGGGTAAAATCTGTCAAGTTGTGTTTGAGAGGAAATCATATCAATAATATTCCATTTTAAATAATGGCAGCCACATTGAATTGCGGATAGGAACTTTTGTTTTTACCAACTTTGTGAACGACTTTCACGTTTTGCAAAGAAAAGCCTCTTTATTTTGGGTCTAAGTCAAAGGCCAAGGTTGCTTTGCCTGAAAGAAGAAAACATGCGTTTTCATAATATATTAATACCTTGATTTAAGTTTGTGGATGGCTTGTACTTAAGGTATGGAAGATGCCTGGCGATCCCGAGGTCATCGTTATCATGGTTCAACGAAAGTTAGTTTTGCAGAATAATTTTTGTTCTATAAAAAATCCCTGACCAAACTTTGTCGTGGGATCTAAAGGTCGTAGGTATTGGTCGCTTAAATCTGATAAGAAAAACATGGTTTCCTCAGATTGGGATTAGTTTAAATCCGCATATTTTGTCCAAACCTCGAGGTCATTGACAGCACGTTTTCTTCTTTCAGTCAAAGCAACCGAGTAAAACGTGACTAGGAACTTGTGCCTGGACCCTTAACAAGCGCTGAAGTTCAACTTTTGGCGATCGTCAATAATAAATATATTATGCCTAAGTGGCCAACTCGTTGTGAGTCTAGAACATGTTGCAAAGAAAACGACTTGTTTCTTTTTAAACAGGTACATGATGTTAGCTTAGTAATAAAACGGGTAAATACAATGAAACATTATGTTGTATTTCTATTCTTAGCCCTCGATTTATCAATGGTGTTCGCTTTTACAGTGACACCTCATTAACGTAGGCGTCATTTTATTGTGGAAAAGTAATTGTATACTTTCATAAATATATGGCGCCTTTAAATATGCGTGACAGTGAATTGATAAAGTCACAGTCTTGAAAATACTGGTGATACGGGACAAACCTAATAATGTTTTACCAGACGAAATTCTAAACTTTTGACGATGTCACTTAACATCTCCAATATCTAACTCATCGAATACAAATATTATATGACACGTAAACTACTGAAAAATTTCACCGCAAACACGAATACCACAAAACAATCACGGGCTATATGTGCAACTGCAATTTCTCGAGTTACAAACCTTACATCTTATTATTCTGTTTATCTAAGGAGCCATGCATTATAACAATATTTTCATGATTATTTTTTACCTATTTTAGTATCAAGCTTGCGTCAGATACCTGTGGTTCTTTAAGAAAGCCTTAAGCAGTGTTGTGGAGAAGTGTATTTGTTGAGTAAAACTTGGACAGGGATGAGTATCTCTTGCAACTCACTCGTCCAAGGGACGAGTGCCAGGTAATTTATTTCTGAGCCCTGTGTATAGTAATGGCGGTCTTAGCTGCTGCCTCAAAGTTTTTGGAAACTTGGAATTTAGTCCTATTGTGTGTGTGTGTGTGTGTGTGTGTGTGTGTGTGTGTGTGTGTTGGGGCATTATGCCGCAGACATGTAGCATCATGCCTCACCCAGTCATATTATTCTGACACCAGGCAGACCAATCCTAACACAAACCTCTTAATGCTGAGCGCCAAGCGAGTAGCTGTTAGCACCATTTTATGTCTTTGTTTTGACTCGGTTGGGATTAGAACCCACGTCCTCCAGCATCCGAGGCGGACGCTCTAACCACTAGGCCATCGGAGCGGTTAGTCCTACTGTCATCCCGCTGGCTAGACTTCTTCATACACCACCTGAGAAATGGTTCCGACACCTCTGTATCTATATCTAAAGTCCAAATGGTTCTTGCATTTAATGCCTCGGGCACGTTGATGGGTCAGTAACGCTAGGGTTGCCACCTGTTACCTATGTAAGAGAACCGTTCAGTATTGCATAATCAAATGCAGTGCAGTAATATGTCAGTTTTTATGGGATCACATACGTGTTCTTTATTTTGGAGTTCTTCAGGTAGCAATCTGAAGTGACTCGTTTGAACCATACAATCTGAACACCTGGCGAGTAGTTGTCATTTGCCTGCCACTATTCCAGTATTATGACAGCGTCAGGCATGGATTATTCGCATCAGATCGACTTGACGTATGCACGTCGTTTACCATTCCATTTTTCTCTTTGTGCTTTTTTATGCAAAATAAGTCAAGTAATATTGTTTGTCCTTTCTTCATCTGTGTGTTTATAGAATTCCCCTGGATCCGCAATATGTGGTCAAAATTTCGTTAATTCCAGATCACGTTTACTAGATGTGTTTATTACTTTTTCCCTTTTTAGGGAAAAGTACAATAGGTTCATCCTTGTAAAGTAATAAGTTTATTAGAGATTAATATGCGTTCCATATCCAGTAATTTATAACGTGTCTTCTCAAATATAACAATATCATTGTAATTAAGTTTAAACATGGTCTTATTGCATTGAAGTAATGACTGTAATAATGTAATAATGATGCTAATGTGAGTTAAACTAAAATTACTGTGAAAAATATATGTATCGTCCATGGCTGATGTATACTATGTCAGATACTAATAATTTACCTTATATGTTGCGTCACGTAACCTGAGTGTAATAAAGAATTTGTCATTGTCATTGTCATAACACTACAATTTCGTTTTCGATCACTTTAATAAATTAATATTCCGGATGTTCTGCCTTTTGTTGCTTTTTTTTTTAAATGTTTTCCTCTTTTATTATTGCAACGTATCAAAATACGTGAAGATGAGTAGCAATAGTATTGGAAATGTAAATACTATGAATATGATTTTTTAAAATTATTTTTGTTTATTTATCTCTTTATTTTGGTAGAGTTAGACCAAATACATAAAATGTAATCCTCGAGATTAATGCCCGAGAGACTAGAACACATTAAAAATCGTCTCTAAAACGAAATTCTACTGCAAAGTTAGAATGCAAGGAGCCGTTGACAAGAAAATACTCTCGTGTAAAATGAGTTCCTACATTTTCAAATTGTCGTTCAAATGCAAACAAATACAGATCATTCTGTTTACTTAAAGTGAGATTTATTGAGGACATAATTACGTAGTAAAGATATTAAAGATACGTTACTCCTCCCTAATACAAAGCATTTTCCGAACTGATTTACCTGATTTCCTGTCTGTCTCTCTGTCTGTCTGTCTGTCTCTCTCTCTCTATATATATATATGTGTGTGTGGGTGGGGGTGGGTGTATGTTGTTTTCTCAGTGTTAATCGGCTATCTTAAACAACAAGAATATTTTGCGTAGGGTTTTGTATAGGTCACAAAAATGTGAAAAAATTATGGAAGAAAGAAAAAGAAAATGAAAATGAAAAATAAATAATCGTCATGGTTACGACGGGTATTATTATTATTATTATTATTATTATTATTATAACACCAACTCCATTTCTGACCACCAACCCTTAAACCCATCCCACACCCACATCTGACCCCTGATTCATTACTACTTTGGCTAACTAACAGTTTTTCGAGTTCTCTGGTACTTTATATGCCCCATTTCTGGAAATGAACAAGGGCGTGCTAAGACAGGAATGTTAAATTATATGTCAGAGATAAGATTCGTGGGCAATACAATGTCGTGGAACAGTATTTCAAATACAGGTATGTGACGGGCCTCGTTTTTGTTTTGTTTTGTTTTTTTATTTTTGGATGTATTTTGTCTGTGCCTGGGTCTAGTCATTAAACTATAATCTTGAACAAACACTGACTTTGGAGCCCTCGTGTTGTTTACATGGAAATAGGATACAGCAAAGGACAGATTCAAAAATTGTCTAACACGAAGGTAAAGTTGGAATATGTGTTATGTTACTGTTACATGCGTGGGCTTGTGTGTGTGTGTGTGTGTGTGTGTGTGTGTGTGTGTGTGAGAGAGAGAGAGAGAGAGAGAGAGAGAGAGAGAGAGAGAGAGAGAGAGAGATTAGTTCATTTGCATTATCAGTTATTTTTTTTAACAATAGCCTCGTTGCCAATACTGTCAATCCTGCAATGGATTTGTGCCTTATTTTCTTACTCCTTCGTAGAAAAACTGGCGCTTGTATGAACCTGTTTGTCCATGTTTGTGTCCGCCTATACAGTAGTGAAAATGTCGCGCACTATTAGAGGCATTGTGTAAGTATATTTGAGGAGGTATAATTTGCCCATGTTGTAGATGTGCAAAACTGGTATGTTGTTTCATGATTAAAAGATGAGTGATAGAATGGATGGGGTGGGGCGGGGGGCGGAGGGCGGGGAGGTCAAGATAAAGCATACGGGTAATTGGACAAGACAGCTTAGTAGAACGTCAGATATTAGATATATCTATTAGATAACTTACTTAAGCTTACCATTTGTATCATCAATTACAAAAAGCTCAACCTTTCTGCTTTAAGACAGATACACATACAGACATACAGGCACAAACAACCGTGTAGGCAGATAAATATGCATGTAGCCAAACACAAAATAACGGCTAGATTAAGTGAGACGAGTGAATGAGACTATATATATATATATATAGAGAGAGAGAGAGAGAGAGAGAGAGAGAGAGAGAGAGAGAGAGAGATTTCCCAAAATGTGACTGCACTTCAAATCAACACTAATTAACTTTCATCAAACTGATACTAGGAATAATTCTCTCTCTCTCTCTCTCTCTCTCTCTCTCTCTCTCTCTCTCTCTCTCTCTCTCCTATTCTTTCTTGTAGCATACTGAAAGAAAATATAATAACATTCTTATATCAGATTCTACCAGTATTAACTTAAGACTATACATTTGTTATCAACATAGCTGTGGTTCTAAACTAAATATAAATCGGTGACAATAAGTTATTTATGTTAGTTTGTAATAACAAGCAGACCGAAGGGAGTGGCTGAGAGATTATTTGTTGGTAAGTTTTAATTTTCAATGCAAACATAAACTACAAATATTTCTACAAACACATAATGGAATGTATATTTCTATTCGGGATGAATATTTGTTACTAGACCGTGGGAAGAAGATCGAATTTACATGTTTCAAAATATAAGTTGAACATTCCTCCTCAATGCTCTCTCCCTCTCCTCCCCCCCCCCCCACGCACACACACGAATTGTACCCCAAATAATATTGCTAATTTGATCAGACAAATTGATAGTTTCTAAGCCCCCATTCATGCTATTAATAAATGCCTTCAAGGTAGGGTAATTAGTCTTTATTTGACTACAGTATTGTTCTGATTAACATCTTCAGAGCACATTATTAACCAAAATTAATGCAACGGAGACTACTCGTATTGATCATTGGTGGCAAGGGCCATGTGTTTCAAGACAAAAAGAAAGAATAAAGAAACGTGTTTATTCATGTACACACTGACGTACTGGTTGTCGTCAGCGATTTGTTTGCTCAGGTATTATCACAGTCGGTACTAATTTGAAGAGGTTGGTTGAACGATCTCCAGCATTGTATGAAGAGGCGCTAATCTAAGTACTTATTGCGGTGACATCTTACAGTTGGAGCTAAAGGATTTCGCAAATACTGTCACACATTGCTGTGGTTACGAGCGAAGAAAGAAAGATTCTTTAAGAAAAGGTCTTAAACAAATTCAGCAAAACACGCTCATTGGACTTGTAAAAATTTAAATCCGAATAAAACAGAACATCCAGACATCCTGTTTTATTTTACTTGAAACAGTAACTTTTATTAGAGATTTAGGCCTACAATATTTTTATGCGCAGATGAAATGGGAGGCGGAAGCTGGAAAGTTTTCCGCACAAGCTTATGTTTTGCTGAAAACAATATTATCATTAACATGAAAAGGACTTTCAGTTTTAAATGTTTACTCTGATAGGTTTGTACTGCACCAACATATCTGGACTCGTATGCACAATGCTTATTGACTGAAAATGTTCACCCCGGGGACATATACTGACACCGGAGAATTGACTGGTTTAAAGCGGCCCACATCGAAGGTTATATCCGTCTGAGGCAATTGGGGTACGCTTTACCCAGAGACACTACAGGACGGCTGACACAACCTGGTCTTGACAGTCCGCAGGATCACTAGTTAAAACTAGACAACGAAGCAGGAGGGTTGAATGAAACTACAGCTTAATAATGCTAAACTTGAAGTACAATGACTGTGCCAATTACTGTTCGTAGTTATAAAATAGCGTACATTTAAAGTGTGCAGGATAATTCTTCAGCGAAGGCAATGTGTAACTGCATCCATGTTAAAAGAGTACACACACAATTGCAATTAGCTTGATCAAATCTCGGTTTGAGCTGATTAATCGATGCTCTTTTTATCTTGTTAATAATCGACTAGTCTGATACATGTATCCACACTATCAACATGTAACTAACATACGTATTCGTTACGTATTGACAGGTCGATCTTTTATGATGGTCTTGCCATATGGGACTTTGATCTAGCAAATTCCCTCAAATAGCGAAGTTTCCTCTTGGGTTTCCAAAACAATAGTCACGGAAATAGAGCACACAGTTAGAAAGCGAACTTCTTTTGAACGAATGACCTTTTTTTTTTTTTAACTGTTAAGTCGCTTTCTTTTGATGAAGACCCATTATAATAGCAAAAACATTGTTGTTTTCACAGGGGATCACCATGTATCGTGTAACTGTTGTTAGAGTTTCATGGTGATGGACGTTTCATGTATATCTTGTAAGACGTCTGAGTTGTAGGTGATGGAAACAGGAATGGTCAGCAGCAGACGACTCTCCCGAGTGACATACGTCTTCGTCCTTCTCGTCTGCTACCAAGTCAGCATCTCCGGTAAGCATTTTTAAAATAAGGAAAGAGTACTCTCCATTGTTTTCATCCTTTATCATAACGAAACCAATTGGTCGTATTTTTCTACTCTGATCATAATAACAGCTTTCACTACTAGTCTCCGCTTGGAATAAATTGTAAGAGACCTATCATTTTTTTAACGGTAAGTTTTATGATGAGATGGTTACGGCCTTTTTCTTTCTTTTTTTAAAAAAAGATATACAACAAATCAATTCATCGATAAATTTCGATAAATTTTAATTCCAGTTCTATATGCATGTACTCTATTCTAAAATTACTTGACTAGTCAAACTCCTTGATACAAATTATGAATTCTATACCAGTGAAAATATAAAAACAATAGCAAAGAGAGAAAATGGTTTGAAATTGTTACACATCATAAATAATGGCAACAAATTTACATTATATAGTATTGAGCAGTTTTCCTATAGGTGATATGAATATTTAACGAACGTAACATGAAAGGAACACTGTCAGGATACAGATATAATGCGCATTTGTTTAAAATTTGAGTAGGGATAAAAGTGTGGTCATATTAATTTTCATTAAAAGAGAGTGTTCATTTTTAAATAAATTAAAATCAAATCAAATTAAATTAAAATGTAGTGTTAATTTTCATATTAACATTACACGTTTGTTGATTCCATATCAGTTTTTAAAGAGATATAATCCAATGTTTCCGAAATGATGCATAGGATGATATCAATTGAAATTAGCAGCAACGGACCTATTAGCAAAATGGTTTATACCTTACAGGATGAGGAAGAAATAAAGAACAGTTGATATCGGCAAATACACAAATTTGTATTCTGCTCACTTAACGGTACAACTTGATGATCTCATAAATTTTAAAAGGTTAATCCACAATGATTTTATACAGCAAGAGAGAGAATTAATGGAAAACTAAGTTCGATTTATAACAAATTTGGTGATTCAGTATATGAAATAGTTTCTTTAGAATTAATCATAGGAATAGCAAAATTTGAATAACTCTAGCATCATTCGTATGTTTGAAAGGACTGAAAATAAAGTTGCAAACTGATGAAGAGAAAGTTGGTAGATAAAAGCTAACGACCATTTTTAAGCATATTTTGTTTTCTGTTGTTATGACACTTGTATTCAACAAAGTAGCAGAAAAGAGTAAAAACCAACAACTTTTGTAAAATTCAAAATTAATTTATTTCCCTAAAATAGAAAGTGAAAAAGTAAAAGTAACACAGTATGGTGCATAACATCCTAAATAGTCCTAAAAATTATATCACAAGCCCAAAAGCATCGAGTGAAGTTTAATCTATGGTGTTGATGTGCCAATAGTCTTCATGTATCACAACGATATAATCCAAAATGTCTTTTGAATTCACATTAATTCTAAAACAGCTACTAAATCGAATGTCTGAGCACTTTGTAATTCCAATGAATAATTGAAATAAATTAATTAAATCCACATAAATAAACACAACTACTTGTCTCTGCTAAGACTGATGTTTCTGCTAGGAATAAATAATTTTCTGTCAGTTACCTCTTATATGATAAACCAAGACGTAATATACAGAAAGCAGAATGAGAGATGCACATTTAATCCAACTTGTAAACAAGGCCAGGTCCTTGACTGAATTTCCAGAACCCAACCAATCAGGAACTAGGTCAGCCTGGCCATTCAAGAATTCATGTCCTGAAGTCAAATCACATGATGTTTACTTGGATTAAAGTACAGCTCACTACCTTGAAACTACGCACTGCGTTTAAAAATAACCTGATTCTAGAGTTCCGACTCACAGTCATAAAGAATATTGGTATTTAATATTTTAATTAGTATAGAACTCTTACATTCTACAATCACAGAAATTAACATACAAAATATAGATGTACATAACAATGTATGTTATATAATTTCGTGTTAAATAACTGACAAAGAAAGAGTATTTCCGCCAGCCTTAGTATGCATATGGATTGCTTACACATATATCGATACATTGTGTGAAGACATTACCTGGTGCAGAAATAAAAAAAATATAAGGATTTGAAAGAATGGTTTGTTGAACATAAACCTACAAATTAGGCAAGAAGGTGAGAGAACAATTCCTTTATAAGGGTTTATATATGTCACGTGGGCGACCTGTTCAAAGCAGACATTGTTGACATTGAGCATTACAAAAAAGACACAAAAGAGGACCCGAATGGTGATAAATTTTGACAATTAGTTGTTTTGTTTTATAATTACGAATGTACTGAGAAAGTAAAATTGAGAAGGAAGATGATATATAAATTTCATTTAGAAAAACTAAATGATGAACAGAGACAGCTTTATGAGGGAACATTTGTATATAAGGAAAGTTAATGATTTACTATAAAGGCAAAATATTTATCAATTCTGAACTATCTCAGGTTAAGAGCTTGCTTAATGGAAGGTTTTAACAGAACCTAAAATAATGGAATGTGTAAGAATGTCACTCAGATTGAAACCAGGCAGTGGGTTAAAACTTGTTTTTTTTTTTTTTTTTTTTTTAATTGGGTGATAAACAAACACTAGTAGCAAACCAACTGCCAAGAACTCGTTTGCAGGAAACATGGACGAAAAACAGGCAGATAAGTGCGCATTAGCCTATTTAGTTTCTTGACAAATGATACAGTGGGAAAATCAAAATTTAAAATAGATTCAACATGGAGATTTTCAAGATAAAAGCAATATTTAATGAACGGCACTTTCCTATCTTTACTATAAAGATATTTAAAATAAGGGAAATATTATTAGGTGACATAATTGATTAAAAACTGGAAGATTGAAGGGAGAGTATATTGCGGACATGTACAAAATATAGGTCAACTCTATACGACAAGCAAAGATCACAGATGCAAAACTGTAATGAGGAATGATAAAGGGATGAAATAAAATGTACTAGTCAAATAGAAATAATATTGTGAACGCTTTAACATTTGGAAATCATTGCAAAAACTGTATGCCATTACATTAAGCGATGTATATGAATGTAAGCATCAAGAATCATGGATGTTTAGAATGATAATGAGCTTTGGGAATGTAATGAAAGCGGAACATACTCTGCTCATATAAGATGGAACGAGATAAAGAATGTATAGGTGAGAATTTGTGTTCATTATAAACCAAGGTATTAAAAAGAAATTTAAAAAACAACATCATCACAGAACAATAGAATCGTACACCATAAAATGTAGGAGCGACTATAATGTAGAAAATGTCCTCAAAGGATGAAAATGACACTAATGAAGAAAGGAAACTAGATAATATTTTTTCTTTTAAAACAAAAAACTTGATTCCAACAGCATTTTAAAAATCTAAGACATACATTCGGCGTTAAACAATGCATGCTGGTGTATGAGACTTTCACCAAGATAACGATATTAACTAAAATGTTGGTACACTCATGAGAAAACTAGTTGTTTAAAATTTCAGTAAAAAGAATAATACATTTACATTATAATATATGCATTTTACCAGGATAAAATATTTACCACGTACAATTTTAAAACACCCGTAAAATGTTCAGCCACAACGAATTACCACAAATCAATAAAAAACAGTTGAGAGGGAAAGGAATTCTTAGACTAAGTGGATGAAATAAAATCCGGATACATTGCATAGCATGTAGGTATAAAGATTTTACACATACAATTTTCGCACATGATTAATTTGCATCTAGTTACAAATGAAATTAAGCTACATAAATAAATAGCGCCGTCACTATTTGAGACAAACTCAATGTATAGCATTATAAATGTGTCAGACAAAGATAGTAGTTAACATACAAAAACGAAATACTGTTATGGTGCTACATATATCAATATTTTATTACTCTTGGTACACGATTGTCTCTGTATCATGTATATTTTTATGACTTTAAACTGTAATGACTATCAATAAAATGATACAAAAAGCTAACTTTGTATATGGGTATAGATTCTGTTTTAAGCTATTAGCAGCAGAGAGGCCGAACCCTATAACTTCGATAGAGGGCTCTGTTTGCAAAAATAAAGGTTCCTACGAAGGCTAAAAAATAAGGTCAATAATCTCAAACCGAAACCTCTAACTGAGCATATTTCCATACAACGGGAAACAGATCCAATTAGCTTTTTTGTTACTCGTTCGCTGACGTATTTGTTTCAAATTTTAGGCGTGCTCGTTTGCGACGCACACACGCATTAGTTGTCGTTCAGCCTCTCTGCTGCTGTAATTAACCAAACATTTTATCAAAACCTATACGATACCTTGACCTAGGATCATATAAATTTATTGTGATAAATCCAAATGGGGTAACTTGTGTTTTTAAAAAGAAGTTTTTAAACTTAATCATGTCCATATCCCCTGAACACCAAGTCTGATGAATGTTTCGCAACGTATGTGTAACGACTCCGTTAAACCCAACTAAAATATTACAGTTATCTCTGATCACTTTAGGTATTTGTGTATATCCTTGGGTAACATATATAACATCAGTATTTATATGTCTGCCTCTGGAAAATATCCTGGCAGGATTTGATTGTTTGTCCAGCATCACATTATCGTATACTACGAGATTATTAATACGTCCATCAAGATCATCCACAGATGGAGCTTCATTAATATTGGTGATAAAATCAATAATATCATTACCATCCGCATCCAACAATTTTGCGTTTTCATTAAAATCTTTAAGCACTTCATAACATCGTTGATCATCTACAGATGGCGCCACTAAATACAACTTATCCCACTTTAGCCATCTCATTATCAGATTGAGCAACAATTGTGTTTTACCAGATCCAGATGGTCCAATTATTATCATTCTTATAGAATTTGGTAGTGCTGGATGATGCTTGGCTGGCTTCCGCGCTCGTGTCGCTGAAAAGTCAATTATATCCATAATAATAAATAACACGGATCTATATTGTGTTCGATGTAGAGCACCCACGTCCACCAGTGGATTAACTACAATGACAACAAAAAATAAAAAGCGTGTTCTTACAGGTAAATGCGTAAAATGTGGCACAGAAAAATTTAGATTTATTTCGTCGAAAACAAAAACCGGCGGTGATATTGCTACTTCGCTGGGAAAATTACCAGGAACTCCATGGACCAAGTACCCTGGTGAGAAACATCTGCCTGTCTATAACTACTGTGGTCCTGGAACTCGTCTTGATATCCGACTCGATAGCCAAGACCAACCAAACTTTGGAGAGTTCCATTAAAACGCAATTGATCAAGCGTATCATATTCATGATGTTGCGTATAAAAGCAAAGATTTACAACAACGGCACCTCGAAGATGTGAAATTGATTCATGCGTTAAATTCTATACCTGCTAAATCGCTCAGAGAAAAACTTGCTAGCTTTCTGGTAAAATCTGCGACGAAAGGTAAACTAGTCCTAGGAGCTGGTAATTAATCAAATGATTATTATTTTATTTTATTTTTTTTGTCTCTATTTCCGGTGTTAATTAACCTGTGTGACATTTTATTTATTTATTTTTTTTTATTATTATCCCCATAATATGTTGACCATTGGGTCGGGGAACTATCCCAGGGTCACCTTACAATCAAACATTTCTTGTTTCCAGATAAACTAGGGATAATAAATATAATCTATAAAAAAGACAACACACACACACACTCATGCACACATGCATATGGCACACAATCTCTTTAGATACTCAATCTAAATAGACGAATACATGTAGGTGACATAGACTTTTGAAAATAGTGTTTTGTTCCTGTTTACCATCCAATCAGATACAAGTTACCTATTCATTTGTGAGGTCCATTTTTGAAGAAATTGGTCCTCTTTTTTATTTACTTTTGCAGCGTATTTTTCAATTTCTTATACATTACAACTCTCTGCTTAAAAGCATAAATGGAAGGATTTTGCATATTGAATCTGCAAGTATAAATATAATATTTTGCCAAAATAAGCAAGAAATTACACAAACTATAAAGTTGATCACTTTCTAAAAGTGTTTCTTTTTTGGACAAATGTACAATATTTGGGCAAGAAGGTGCAAAATGTTCAATAAAACTGTACCAGAACTGTGAAGTAATATTGCAATCATAGAAGAGATGTTCAATACTTTCATTCTCTCTCTTACAGAACGTACATTTGTTGTCGTCCAATATGTTAATTCTTTTCAAAAAATCATTAGTAGCGATTATTCTGTGGATTAATTTAAAGTTAAAAGAGATCAACTTGGTATCCTTGGTATAACATTTCGCCCGGCTATAAATCTCAGACCACTCCTCACTACTTATATTTTTATTTAGTACTTGCATCCAAGATTCTTGCTTAGCAGTATGTTGCCTTTTAGCCTTTTTTAAAAGATCTTTGTAAACAAACTTGAGTGAATTATGTTTTTGCAGGTCCATTATTTTATCCTCCTGCTTATCATAGTTATTATGTGCTAAATGGTTTTTTATGGCTTCTTTCCATGCTTCTGGAATTTTGGATATTAAGGAGATGTATTTCAAGAAGTCATCGCTTCTAGTTTTTTGTTTTATCATTTCAAAAGGTATTAAATTACCATGATCATCTACTAGATCATTCAAAATTTAAAAACCGGCTTCTGTCCAGGATTTGTATTGATAGAACATTCTAGGGGGGACAAAATTTAAAATCCTCATGGATAAAAACTCATTTACACTTTGAGGTTCCTCTTTCCAATAAGATACTGCCAAAATGATATCTCTCCAAAAATTGTTTTTGATGAGCTTACTAAGTTCTTCTAATTTCCTTCTCCCTAAATTCCAAATATCCTTTTTATTTCTGAGTATAGTTTTATTGACTAAGTTCTGCGAAGCTCCATTTTCATTTTCCAGCAATCTTTTTACCCATCTTATCTTAATATACCTAATAAATGAGAATATATGTATCATATTGAGTCCTCCCTCGTTCTCTGGGGCTACTAGTATATCACGTTTAATTCTCTCTACTTTTCCACCACATACAAATTTAAATAATGTACGATTTAGTTCTGCTTCAACTTTTGCTGATGGATTTGGAAGTACTGAGAAAAGATGTATGAATATGGGCAGAACAAGGGTTTTTACAACAATTACCTTACCAACTACTGACAGATGTCTTTGACTCCAGCTTGCCAATATTCGTTTGCTTTTGTTAGTTTCTTCATATAATTAAATTCCACCTTTTGTTGTAAATCTGGCGAAAAATCTATGCCAAGGAGTGTAAAGTTAGAGGAGGACCAAATTAGGCCCATATCGGGACATATTCTTTCTTTAAGAAATTTCTTGTTTCCAACCCAAATGGCTTTTCTTTTTGTTATGTTACATTTAAGTTCAGATAATAGAAACAAAAACTTGCAAGATATTCATAGTTGCTTTACGAGAAAGTTGAGATCCATCAAAAAGAATAAAAGCGTCATCGGCATACTGACCCAATTTATATTCATTGACATCAAAGATCAGTCCCCGTACATCGACATTTTGCTTTAAAGTTATAGCTAAAATCTCAACCCCGATAATAAACAAGTAAGATGCAAGGGGATCTCCTTGACGACATCCTCTTTCAAGTCTAAAAAAAGATGACATATGCCCATTATTTATAACACAACTTTTAGAGTCATTACAAAACAACTTAAACCACTTACAAACAGAATCACCAAAGTTGAAAGATTTTAAAGCTTCTTCCACAAAGGTCCATTCAACTGAGTCAAAGGCTTTTTCAAAGTCTATTAATAATAATAAGCCATATCTATTTTCATTCTCAAGTTGATTCATGATATCGTATAGTAGCCTGGTATATTCTCCAATAAATCTACCCTTCATAAATCCTTTTTGGGTATCACTGATTATTGAGTGAAGAACCTTTTTGATCCTGGCTGCAATGGCTCCCGAAGCAATCTTATAGTCAATATTTAAAAGTGATATAGGTCTCCAATTTTTTAAAAATCTTCTTCCTTTGGTAGACATGTTATGACTCCTTGAGTCTGAAAATCTGAAAGTTTTCCTACAGTGTGTCCGTAATTTATTGATCTGCAAAGGAATCCCCCAAGAGACTTCCAGAAGAATTTATAGAACTCTACAGTGAATCCATTTGAGCCAGAACTTTTTCCGTTTCCCATCCGTTTTAGAGGCATACCGCATTCATTAATTGTAAGCAGACCCTCTCACGATTCTCTTTCCTCTTGACTGAGTTTAATATTGTGATTAAAAAATCTATTTTGATTAAATGATCTATTTTGAGTTTCTTGAGTCTCCTCGTCATCAAGCTGAACAATTCTACTTTTGTACAATTCCATATAAAACTGATTTTGGGCTTCTAAAATATCTATTTGATCAGATAAATTTGTCCCATCATCTAAAATAATTTCCTTTATTGTCTTATTGACATAATTTCTTTTTTCAAGATTTAAAAAGTACTTTGTGCTTTTTTTCTCCAAATTCATACCATCTGGCTTTAGATCTTAAGATAACACCCTCTGTGTATTTTTTCCTAGATTCCTCTGATGCTGCTTTTATTTCCTCTAAATTTTCTAGAGTTTCCCCGTCTATGTTATTCGACAGTTCCCCATAAAGTTCTATTATTTCCTATTCAATTTTCTTTATTTTTTCCCGTTTCTCTTTTGTTTTCTTAATAGAAAAACATACAGTTTCAGATCTTATTTTCATTTTCAATATTTCAAAGAACATTTGATCATTACAGGAAAGAGAAACACGAAGGGAGTCATCTTTATTTCCCCCTACATAATATTCGTTTACAGTGTCAGCTATACACGTTTTGACCAAATCAGTATACTCATTGTTCTTCAACAGTTGGGCATTAAATTTCCAATATCCTTTTCCCCTTGAACACGTTGAGAAAGCCACACTCAGAGCAATAGCTGAATGATCAGACTTATATCCAGGTAAGATACACGCATCAACTGTATTCATATGAATGTCTTCAGATACGAGAAAGTAATCTAATCTACTTTGTTTCAAGGGAGATTTTTGCCTCCAGGTATACATCTTTAAGTCTTGATTCGAATTTCGCCAGGGATCAATTAGTTCCAATTCGTTTTTCAGGTCTTGGATCACTGCTCTAGACTGTTGGTGTTTGTCATATAAAATATTATAAGTATCCAAGTCTAAGTCCTGAACAGTATTCCAGTCTCCGCACATTATAATTGATGAGTTCTCAAGAAATAAAATCTTCTCGTTTAACTTTCTAAAGAAGCTAGGATTATCATCATTATAACCATACAAATTCACGAGGGTTATTCTGTTGCCATTAATTGTAAAATCTAAAATAATAAACCTTCCTTGACTGTCACATCTTTCTCTATGAATTACAAATTCGAAAGTATTTCCAAAAGGTATTGCAACCCCAGCACTATTACTAGAGCAGTGGCTAAATATACATTTGTATCCCCAATCAGCTGCCCAATATATTTCATCGTTCTTTGTGCTATGAGTTTCTTGCATACATACTATAGATACATTCTTTTGTTTTACCCAGTGGAAAATGTCCCTTCGTTTCAAGACTGAACCTTGCAGGCCTCTAACATTCATAGATATAATTTTTATGTTATTATCCATGAGAACGGCAGAAATTTTACGTATACATGTTCTTGTACAGGAACGTATGAAGTAATTATCACCTTGAATTTATCATATGCTTGGCTTTCACACCCACTCACACACATACTCACACAGAATACAAACATCTATAATAAAAACATCCATGGTGTTGCAATACATGCCGTAGATTTGGCTGCAGTTAACATTGATACAGTGAACGATAGACAACTAGTGAAACAGCTCCATTTGTGATAACTCTTAATTGCCTTTGACAGATTTCCAGGAGCTAAAACAGTTTGGTAAACCAATAAGCACAGATTAATAAGAATATAAATTACAAAATGAATGAGAGAAGGGGTGAAGGGAGGGGAAGAAAGTATGAAAGAGAGCATACATGAATGTGGTGAGTGACTGAATGACTGAGCAAGAATGGGAGAACTGAAGTATTGAACGTGGGTGAGTAGTGTTGAATACGATGAATAAACAACTGAGTAAGTAAATGTGTATATGAGTGAAAGATGATTTATGAATTAGTGGATGAATTGATTAAGGAGAGATTTGACATAATTGATGAGCGAGTAACAAATCTATTAACTAGTGACAAAACTGGTGAAAGAAAGAAGTAACTTATAAAAATTAATTAAAACAAATTAGAAAAGGGAGTATCCAAAAGAAGGTTCACATACCTGTTTAGCCAATTTCATGAATTCATAGAGTTGCATATGGCACTTATACTCTAATTTTCTCATCAATATCATCATAAATGTCAAATTTTATCCTTTTTCCTGATCTGGTTTTACCATACACAAATCCATTAAAGTACCATGCACTATCAATCTCCTGATGCCTGGATAATTTATTGATAAGTTCAGTATTCATCTTCGTCACATCCTCTACCAGTCTAATTCCTTTGCTCTGTTTAAAGTCTTTCCGCTTCTTGATAATTGGAAGTTTACAATCCAGACTCCAGAATTTGATAATCACTGGCCTTGGCTGTCCCTGTCGGCCTGGGATCCTATCCACAGCCACTATGTCCCTGTTATCCAAATTAATCTTTGTGACTTCTTTCACCAATTTCCGAATTTTCTCTCTCAGACTTTCATTCTCCTCCTCCTCCAGCCCTAAAACTTTAACATTCAGCTTCCTTGAAAATTGTTCCATTTGGTTCGAGGCTGCACTTGCTTGTTTTGATCTGCCAGACTCTTTCATGTCACTCCTCATTTTATCATTGTCCTTTTTTGCCTCTTGAAATTTTTCTCGCAATTGGTGGTTTTCGAATTCCAGTGAATCCACCCTATCCATCAACTCTCCTGTCCTCTTCTTTACTACCCTTTCACTTTCTAAAGCTATCTCCTTTCTCAGATCTTCCTTCACATTCTCTAACAATTTCCTCACAATGGTTGAGACAATTTCTGTAAGGTCATCTTTTTTCCCCAAATCAGCAATAGCAGATGTGAAATCTGCTTTGGAAATGCTCCCTTTGAGGCTTTGCTTTATTTCATCTAAGTCCAACTGAATTGTACTCAAACTTGATTCATTCAAACTTGTGTCAGATGTTTCCATGTTTCAACTGATTATTATCATAATAATGTAATCGGTTTATTATAGTCCAAGAGGATATTGGAGAGGCAGAGCAGCGATTAGTAAACTTGCTGAAGCATAAAAAGTCTCACGTTCTGTTGCTGCAAATTGGTTAGCACGACAGGCAATATGGCAAATCTATCTACGTCCACCTAAAATAATTCAGTACGCTATTTTGATGTCAGTACTCCAAATGAAGTTCATCAAGCAGATAATTTGTTTTTACCACACGATACTATTAAAATTGGTAGACGTCGATCACCCACATACAAATACGCGTTAACTGTCGTTGACGTTGCAAGTAGGTATAAAGAAGCAGAACCACTATCAACTAAAACAGCAACTGAAGTTGCATCTGCGTTTGAAAAAATTTATCAAAAAGGACCCTTGCAAAGGCCACAACTATTACAGGTTGATCCTGGTAAAGAATTTCTTAGCGCAGTATCGTCGTTGATGAAAAAACATAATGTCAAAATCAGACGAGGTCATACCGCAATTCATCGTGATCAGGCAATTGTTGAATAATTTAATCGAACACTTGCTGAGAGATTATTTGGATACCAGTATGCAAAGGAAATAGTTCAGGCAGACACGAGATCTCGCGAATGGGCTGCAAGATTACCAAGTGTGATAATGCGTTAAATAATGAAATTATTCGTGCAACTTCCATGAAACCCAGCATCGCTATTACAAAGAAACATATGCCAATACAACGACGTGACCTTTCAAAACAGCCAGTGTTAGTAATGTGACTGTCAGATATTTATATGAACCCGGTGAACTCGAAGGGGGTAGAAAAAGAGCAACTGATCCTATCTGGAGTGTTACAACACATAAAATTTCCAGCGTGGTTAGATTCACAGGTAGACCTGCAATCAACAGACTAGATTCAACTGCTCCTCAACGTGGATTTGTACGAGAACAATTACAAGTAATTCCTGAAGACACACAATTACCACCACCTTCACTTCTGTAAACTGGCACCCCTACGTCGATTGCATTCAAGACAGGTCAGCATCACATTTTCGCATGTGTGACCAAGACTACCATTAATTCTATCCACGGTAAATTGTCTTGGATTATTATTCGAATACTGCCACAACATCTTACAGTTACAGCTCGCACAATGATTATTCTGTCGTTGTTTCAGCGTCATGATAAATTCAGCATCGATATCAAAGTCGCAATTATTTTTTTTGTCACATTGATTATAACCAGATAACTTTTTCTTGACAACTTCGTCGCTGGTATCGTCAACGACTACATTATCATTGTCTATGATAACCCTGTGCAGTTGAGATATTCTTCTGACTCGAGACACCGCGAGATAAACTCAATTTGACCATTCGATCCTATCATCAATAATCCAAATATTTGTATCAGAAATTGTTAATCCTTGTGATGAATGAATCGTTATAGCGTATTCTAACGTCCATGGAGTTTTACTCATGCTCAACGCGCTCGTAACAGCACTGACAGGAACTAAAACAATATTCTTTAGTACAAGATTTTATTTACCACCACCCGGAATTTCAACTTCAATATTCTGTTGTCGAGTATCTGCTGGGCGATAACACAATGGTACGATTTCAACGTCTGCGGATTCAGAATAACTAAATATGTTTTCGCTTTTTATACTCCATGATCCCCATTCACCAGTATCAAGTAGCTGCTTTAGCAAATCCAAATAATTTTTATTTATATAAAATGAATCCGTGGCGACTCTAACTGCGGTATCAACAAATCTGTTCATCATCGATGATAAGTTTATCGAAACGTACGCGAGCATCGAAGATCATAAATGAGTAAATTGCGGCGACTCACCATCAATATAATTCAAAATTGTACCTAATTTAGTTTCGTTAGATAAATAAACATCATTTAGGTTTGTAAATGTACCTCTCTCCGTTGTATCAGTAATTATGAAATCGAGTTCTGCATTGTCCATGATTAATCTGGTACACACTCGTTTATGATCATACGCACCACCCTAACTAAACTTACCGATTATTTTTCTGCCGAGATCCTTTGCAACATTCTCATTATTTTCTTTTCTGTATCCGGATACAACATTAATAAGTTTAACAACTTCATCCTCGTCAAGATTAGGAAATTCTTTCCTGATATCTTTTTCTGCATCAAACTTATCTAGTTCTGGCAACCAAACTTGTTTCTGCGGATGATATGATATTATTGCTTCACTTACAACCAACGATATTAATATTTTTACATCAATCATATATCGTAATAGTACAATTGGAGCCCAATGTTTTTTCTGAGAAATGTCTTCCAAACCAAGCATAAACAATCGGATGGAGATCCCCATAAAACTCGAATGACTACATACAGCCGAATCAGATTAAGTCAAAATCTGGTAGTGGTCCATTTATTGCAACTCTGGCCATCTCGTGTGTTGGATGACCAAATCTCTTAAAGTATTCAGAACACTCTCCGTATCCAAGAAAACTTCCAGGATAAACACGCTAACATATCAACTGAGATAACGTCGCTATAATCGTATTTAGTATTCCATAATCCGCCGTATCCTTATTCGATACAACTACGTTGGACATCAACGAGAATTTCAGATCTTGTAGGTTTCCATGAATTTTTCTCCTGAGCAGCGTGAGCAGGAACTCATGGAACGGTAAAACGTTATTCAGTAATTGTTCGATAACTTCATCTTTGTTCGAATATTTCCGAGCAAGATTTTTCATTTCTCTATGGAGTGATTCTGCACGATAAATTTCTCCGCTAGGCCTTACAAACTAATCGTAATTTCCATGATCGGAACTTCGAAATAACCACACGGATACAGGGTCACTCTTACAGATATCGCTGATAAAATCAAATATATAATCATTGTAAAATTTAACTGTTCTGTCTCGTGGAAATATCATTACCGCGGACGTCCATGCATGCGCGTTATGATCAATGATTGTTATCGGAGCTCCATTTTTCTTATATTTCGGTTTGTATAAAATCTCTCCGGTTAAGGTCTACACCGTAATCGGAAATCTTAATATTTTTCTAACTCAGCAAAGTCGCTGATAGACGCTCCGGTATCTTTAACTTTTTCTGCCCTTGTATTTATTTTTTCACGTCGCAAATTCGTTAAACCGTTTTCACTTATCGTATTTCCGAAGTGCTCTGTAACTCTCTCAGCTACAAAATATATCCATGACAGTTTCATCGGTTTAAGATCATAGACGTTGGGTTTATCATTTAACGGATATAGCGCATAAACAACTGCAGTCACAGGATATACTCGTTCGTAATATGGTTTGTCAATACCAGTCAATGTTCCTGTTTTAGAATTTTTATTCAGCGTGACGATGCTACTTCCAACATTTACACGAACAGGGTCACGTTTGTCATGGATAATCCAAACGTCGTCGTCTGTCTGCACAATAAATATTATTAAAATAATATATCTCTGATCATCGAGATAGTTAATAATCTTTCTTCCTCGCTCGTCATTCATTCTACCATCGATAACGTTCATGATTCTAAGCCTTGACCACGTATGAGCTGCACCATTGTTGCGAAATTTCTTCTTGGCTTTACTGATACGATCAGTTATATCGTTGTTCATCAGCGCTAAATCTTGCATCGAAAAACTAAATTTAAATTCCGGCAGTTTCTCAAGATCAAATCTAGTTCTAGAAGGCTTAATTGTGGATAATCTCGTAAATTCCTCCATATTATAATTAAGGCAAATATGTGTTTAATTAAACTTAATTATATATAAAATGAAACAAGCCAAGAATCGATGCAGATGGCTTATGATAGGATTTACAACTCCTTATAACAAAGCATGCGTAAATGAATTCTGTGGCTATTATATGCAAAGTTTTCGGCGTAGAAGTTTAGGACCAAAACCGCGTTTACGATGCGGTGTTGGAGTCAGAGAAAAAACTCAGTTGCGTGTGCGATGTGGTGGTAAAAAAATACAGAGCTGAAACGATATTATGATAAAAAAAAATTTGAATCTCCCATAAAATCCGCCGAAGTTTATCTTGCTAGATTTTCAAAATAATGATTTAGACAAATAATATTATTATACAAATGGAACACAATGAATTTGTGAAGCATCCCATTGTCAAGAATTATGACGCATCTCGAGATGGTGTAATTAGGCACTGTCGATTAAAAAAACAGTCGGTGTTGTTGATAATACTGGTTATCTTAGATTTAATGCTGGAAAAAAGTATTTATCACATAGATTCATATACGAGTGTTATTATGGTGTCATCGAAGATGGACTTGTGATCGATCATATTGATTCAAATCCGAAAAATAACTATTTATTAAATTTACGAATTGTTACGCTGAGTCAGAATTGCAAACTTGGAAAAAATGGCGTTAATAATCATTGTAAACGCGCAAGAGTGATTAAATCTGTAAATATGGATACAGGCGAAGAAATTATATTTCCGTCGATAAATACAGCTTGTAAATATTTCGGTATTAACCCAGCTTCTGTATATCGTGTCACAAAAAATATAACCAAATCTACATTTTCAATTAAATATGATAAGCGAATTATATTCAGATATCATACATATGAAGGGAGATAACTCCGTGAAGCAAATCTCTCTCTCTGAGTAATTAAGCAGTTGTCCCGCTTGATTACATGACCGTCGCGATTTATTTTTGTGTGTGTGTAGTATTGTCTGTAAGCAATTAGCTGTCAGTGGATCAGTATAATTCATAACAGAGAGAAGGATATTTAATACCTTTTCAATCCCATAAATTCAAATTTGTTCA
>JAECUM010052266.1:0-19404 GCA_016617855.1 Megalonaias nervosa | reverse complement strand
GCAGGTTAATCGATTTGTGTTACCGCTGTCCACCAACCCACCCCACACCCAACCGCCTCCCCAAGTTCTTTCTTATACTGCTGCTCCCAACCTTTTGTATCTACACCCTACTCTAGACTAACTCCTTTAATAGAACCTTTGTAGTACAATAGTCAAAAGCGTGGGTCCAATTACTCATTCTTATTATGATACCTCAAGGACACTGATAACAATCTTCGATCGGTTCAGGACGACGACAAATCTGGGTAAAGTATTCAGAAGTGTCTTGTGAATCCAACGGATTTTTCTAAACTATGCATATCAATTCCCGTTACTAGCTAATAGAGTAAAAGTAACCTGGGAAAATATACCGCTCAATCAGAACCACCCAATGTATTTATTTAATTGAACATTGAAAATTTGATTCTAAAAACTGCATTGAAAGTTATATATATATATATATATATATATATATATATATATATATATATATATATATATATATATATATAAGACAGGGGAGGTATTGCACACATCACGGAGGTAGAACATTATTGGCTTACAAATTCACACTCACGCAAGATGTGAAGGCATAATTTCCAGAAATAGGTTTTATGGCTACAATTCCAGGAGAGAATTTTTTTTTTTTAATGGTATTTTCAAATTTTATTTACAATTTATTAAGCTGAGACTCTATTCGGGTATTCTTTCATTTTTCCCCTCTTTGTAACAAAATGTCCAATTATGTGTTACTATAAAACTTTTGTCTCTGTGTGCCTTCTTGAAGAAACACTGCCTTCTTTTTACTTTGATTTTTTTCCCAGCTTATCGTCATCGAATCACCCAGAACGAATTTCTTTAAACAGTTAACGTGGAAATTATACATCACCTCAAATCCCTTGCGAAATGTGATACCCCGCAGCGAGAGGACTCTTCCTATTCACTTTTGTACAATGAAGTCCCATAATATTCAAGGCTTTCATCTGAGTTTTCAATGCCAGATATCAAAATAAATGGCAATAGCTTGACTTACATATATAAATATACAATGTAAAACTGTTTTCAATTATCAGTTGGGTTCTTGAACGGGTTTAAAGTGATAGCTTTTAGTCTCATATAAACCAAAATTAAATGACACAGGGTTTCTTTTTCACATTAATGCAGTTACCAGTGGTCAAATCTTGTTGATTTTTTTTTGTTAAATATTCTGTTTGATTCTTCGTGGTGTATAATTATGGATATTTAATATTTATCTCTCAATTGGTCTATATTTGCATTAATTATCGGAGAGGACAGAACACGTGATAGCATGATATTCATTCAAACGCCAACTTTGTCTCTCGGCAAAATGTTGGCATCATAACTTGTGTGTGTGTGTGTGTGTGTGTGTGTGTGTGTGTGTGTGTGCGGGTGGGTGGATGCGCGCGCGTGTGTGTGTGCGTCCATGCGTGCGTGCGTGCGCGTGTGTGTGTAAATAGAGGAAATTCATGAGATAAAAACGCATCCATCCGAGGACGTACTCGGATCGAAAAATGGTAAAATCTCTCTTTTACGAACATTTGGCCCAGAACATTGAAAAAACATAATCTGTAGAAAGGTCCCCGTTTCCTCCAAACCTGGCGATAAACACGTCCGAAACTATGTCCTTGATTGTCCGGTGACAACTTGTAAAGAGATCTGTGTAATCAGATTAGAGGTTTCCAATCAGCAGTATCTCTCGTTTCATTCAAACATCAAATACCCATAACTTAGCTCAGTTAGACGAAGGACAGCTGGGTTTTCTTTAAATTTGCACACGTGTGTTAATAATGATGGGAAACTCAAGATAATATCATGAATTACATGTCCAATACCAACAAACAAATCCACAACACGTCATATGAAAGACGTACATCCAACATGCATTGACTCGCACTCCTACAAAAGAATGCTTAACACATTAACATTTGCTAATGAATAACCAAAAAATAACTTCTTTTTTATTTTCTAAATCAGAATTTTGTATATAAAAGTTGACTTTTACAATATCGTATCTGGCCACTACGTTGCCATAACTGACACGTGTCAAACATTCGTTTGAAATTTTATACATATAATTATGTTTGTAATATTTAAAATTAATTTTGTGACAAATACAACTGTTTTGTAAGGAAAATAATTTTTGAATTACGTTATCATCAAAAACGTAAAACATGATGTTAATATAATTAAATTTGTAAGAAGAATACAAGGGAATTGTTTTTTTTACATTTCTTACTGAGAGAAACTATTGACCTACCGATACAGTGTGAAAGTACCGTGATATGTACAACCGGAAAAAATTACAGCGTTAAACCTGTATATCGCGCACCTCTACAAAGTAATGTGATATTTGTATATGCAGTAAGAAACAGCTTTCCAAAATCGGACCTTGTTTAAAATCACCTGCTTATGAAAATGCTGTTTACACCTACATACTGGTCTTGGATTTAATGAGGTCACCTAAAACTCGAATCTTTAACGTTATGCTTTTGGACTGAAACTATCCACACAGGTACATGTACTTGTTTCTTCTTTAACACCTTATATCTTAACCAACTTGCACATGAACAACAAAGCCTAGAAAATTAAACGTATCTTAAAATGCAAACGAACATATTAAGTATTATTAAACTTTATATTTGCATGTATAGTTTATTTTTGGTTTTGCTTTGACTTTGTAAATACGTTGTTAAAATGTGTTCTAAAATTAATAAGATTTTCTCATGCTTTGTTAATTTTCATATTTTCCTGACATAATTTTTCAATTACTCTAAAAAGCAAACGTGGAAACATCAGTATTTAAAAATGAAATTTGGATCTAGGTCTGAAGAATGTATATTTTCCAAGTTAGTAATTCAAAAATTTTCAATAATTCATAAGCAAGTGAAAAGAAAACTTTACCTTAAAATATAACAGTGAGACTTTGCGCATTTTACATAAGTGATTGTTCGCTATTCTCCTTTCATAATGTTCCCAACTTTGAAACTACAGATAAATAGAAAATGTCATTATATAAGACTGCTCATTTCAGTTCTAACATCTTCAAGCTGGTTAGGACGAATTGAAATTAAGTCGCCATATTTACGCACTGACGAGATATCTCAGTAATCCTGATACAAAGTATTCAAAAGGTGAAATAGACATGATATTAACCGTTTGTATTTTATGTGGCCTACTAGCGTTGAGTCGAGTACTAACATTTTACGCGAATCTTATGACAGGGCAAAATGTATTTGTCTCTTTCGTAACTAAAGTGCGTTTCGACAAAAGATTACAGTTATGTGTGCAAGTATATGAACAGTAGTAGAGAATGTTACACGACTGCATATTTCAGTTGTTATTCTGAGATCCGGGATTCTAAAAATGTGTTGATGAAGACATCTATGGTCTTAAAACAATTGATAGAAAAGAGTGAGAAGCAACAAGCTTTGAAAAATTCAACAAATAATTTATCTCCATGTAATACAAAGGGAAATGTAAACAGAGGACTTACGGTATTGCGAATTAAATCCCCAAATAATCTTAGAATTACAGACACATATCCTAATGATTAAAGTTCTGAGTAAACTTTAAAGGAAATCTAAATTACATCCAACGCTGAAGGTGTTGATGTACCTGTGGTGGCCCATGTAGTGGTGATGTGCCAACAATCTTTTGTTGGATCGCAATACTTAAACCCAAGAATTAGTCCTTATTTGAAATTCTGCTATAAATTCAAGTCTCTATGTCAAAGAATGTTATTTTGAGCACTTTTATTTCCAAATAAGAATCAATTGACTTAAATCATTTGAATAAATTAATTCTAGCCCAAATAAATTACTTGACACAACAATGATACAGTTAATTCCGCTAAAAGATCATAAACCACGGATAAATATTTTTTTTTTCAAAAACAAGATTATATGGTCATCTACCTGAATTCAGGTAACAATTAGCAATTTCCAACAAAAATAAAAACTATTACCTAATGGAAAATTTTATTCTGGAAGGTTCCGCATATTTACAAAGTAATATCTTAGAAGTCTATTACTAAAATTATAACATAAAATGTCTTAAACAACAGCTAGGCCTGGCAATTCATGTGGAATTTCCAAAGTTCTAGACTCAGCTTGTGATAAACAAGTTGTTTACGAAACCAAACTCAATGATTCAGGTCAGGTACTTGAACTTGATTTTGGATAAGGTGAAGTCCAAAACACAATGCTACATTACCAATAGCATATAATGAAATAAAAACACAAACTAACTAACAGACAATGTTAATAAAATATACAAACCAATTGTGACAGAACATAAAACACATAAAACAATAAAGAATATTCCTATCTGTGATATCAAAGCGGAAGAACCACAATGAGCTGATGAAAACAAAAGATATAGTTTCTGTTTTTTTTTTCTTCAAATAATTTCATAAACTATTATTAATGACCACCCTAGAAGCCGGATTTTATCAGGCAGAATTCACAGACTCAGTACTTATGGAATGACAACAGGTGTAGTCACTGATACAATGGAACTACATGTATCAAAATTTGCATTTTAAGTTCAATAGATAATGACTATTTCATCACCTTTTGCATGTCTACTGTTAAAAGCGATTTTCTACAACAAACAATCATGGTGGCAACATGGAAGAGAAAGTCTGGAAGACTTCATATCAAAGGCAAACAACTTCCATCCTTCAATAATATTCACGGCACAAATCTCCAACTCAAACTAAGTTTTCTTGGACACAGCAACCAGACTGGTAGAAAACAAACTCCATACAAACATCTACTCGAAACCAACCGACAAACACCAGCATCTCCTCCCAATCAACTGTCATCCAAAACACTGCATTAGGAACATTCCATATAGCCAGGCACTGAGGATACGCAGAATTTGCTCCGACGATGAAACATACCTAGAAAGGTCTAAAGAGCTATTTAAACATTGAATTTACCGAGGCTACACATTCCCTACCTCATCAAGACCAATACAGTGAAATAACTTACATAGCAATTCAGCATCCAACCTAGGTTTCAGACATAAAGAAGGAACCTATGGTCATATGGCGACCATATTGGATATGCGGTCAGTGCCATCTTATTTCAGGACCAACTAAACGTCTTTAAAGTCTTGTAGTGAATGGCCTTGTTCATATCACCATCGGTGCAGGAGTAGCACCGATAATAATATTTGTTCATGGCTGCTGTGGCGGTGCTATTGGATGTCCCGGTGACTCCGTTTTTATTTAGGACCAGCTAGATAACATAAAATTCCCCCGGTGGAAACCCCAATCCAATACGACATTCCGTGCAGGACGAGTAGGTTAACAAAATTTTCCAAATGGCCTTCATGTGTGTCATTTTGGAAGTTCTGATAGGACAATTTTCATTTTGGACCAATTACACCTCATGATGAATCTGTGTGTAAAGCTTCATGGAAAAGATCCAAGTAATGCAGGAGCAGAATCAATAAGGAACTTGTGCTAATGAATGGTCGGACGAACGGCCATACATTATGCCCTTCACAGCCATATCAAACCAAAAGGATCTGAACGTTATTTAAATTTGCTCCATACGTATGCAACTCCAACCCGGTCAACACCCTTAATATGAAGATAAACCTGTCTGAAATGGCACTTTTACATTTATATTAACTAATATGCCATAATGTACCTTTACGTATACTGACAGCATGATTAATAAGTTGCTTCATAATAAATCATCTAACCTTAAGGTTGTTTACAAGTTACCCAACATATAGACAGTTTCACTATTGTAAAGCCAACAGCTAAGTGAGCACTAATATCAGCTTAAAAAAAGCATATATATATACGAATATGGGGTGTATGCATGTTGTTATGTAAATTTAATTTATATTGGGCGCTAGACTTTTATTCATGATTGAAGGTAGAGTTTTGACCTACCTATTTCCATTGCATAAGATATTTACTTGCTTTTGAGTTCACGACCTAGACTGTAGACGACTTTAGAATGTTCTGGAACCGAACTTTTTACACTATTTTGGAATGTTTCTCTTAGAAATGACCCATATCGACGGCATTCTGTTGCGTCATTGGCCAGGTGACAGTATGTATATAAATAGAGGTTGTAAACAAAGTCTTCATCTCTCTTTGAAGATCAGTCTGTGGAAGCAGTTTTGGTTGTGTTCAGATATAATTTGAAAGGAATAATTCATTCGAATTACAAACTGCTCATTCTTTTGTTTGGGATTTGTAACGTTGATTTCACAATCTGAGTCATATCGCTGAGATCTCTGTACTGTGGCAGTTTATACTGATGTCTAGCACTGAGACATTGCGATAGAGGTGTAGCATCATGTCCCACCTAGTCACAGTATCCTGACACCAGGCCGACCCGTCCTAAAACTAAACTATTAATGCTGCGCGCCAACCGAGGCAACTATTCGTACCATTTTTAAAAGACTTTGGTATGACTCAGTCTGGATTCGATCCCGCGACTCCCCTAATCCAAGGCGGACTATTTTACCACTTAGGCCACCGGAGTGGTGCAAAGTGCTCGTTGACGTTTTGAACTAAAATGCTACTTTGGGCTCATTGGGGGCTCATTATAAAAAACATTCTGGACCATATCCTTGTCATACATCAAGACTATTTGTACATCAGCACATTCAAGACTGTTAGTACATCAGCACATTCAAGACTATTGGTACATCAGTACATTCATGATTATTGGAATTCAATCAGAACATTCTATAAATGTTTGGACTTGTGACAGGATACTTATTTCTGATTGGTACAGGTTGCAAAATAAGCAACTTAATAAAACTGAACTATTCCAAATACTCTGATTTCTAAGAAGCCAAGGTCACGGTTTTATATTAAAAGCAATACATTGTTTGAGTACAACAAACCCCAGTCTGATTTTATTATGGAGAATTATAAAGGATTCAAGTCACATGGTTATATATCACATATTGGTGATTCTGCTAAGCCTTTCCCTATTAAAATTTTAAAGGACAAGGGAGCTTTCCAACGTCCTTTGTTATCAGGTATTTTTCCTTTGTTGGAGAAGACTTATTTTAGTAACAGTGTTCTTATTTAGGTAGCAAAAAGCAGCTTTGTTAATATTATTCTCAACTGTGGCAATTTATCATCAGACTAAGTTTCAAGAACCGTAACTGTCAGAACAGTGTTTTCTTTACCGATTAAAGGTATTCTTTTATTACTAGGCAATGACCTAGCTGCAGATAAGGTTGTCGTTCATCCACCTGTAAAAAACAGGCCTTGATCGTATCAACAAGTTGATCCTATTCAGAATGAAATCCCTGATATACACCCTGCTTGCGCCGTTACCAGAGCTACCGCAAAGAAAGCTCTTGAGAATGATGCTGATCAGGAAATTATTCCTTTAGCTGATACATTTTCTGATCCGTTTTTTGTTAAGGTCACATTTGCTCCTGGCTTTGATTAAACAATAGGTATTGATCACAGCGAACATCTTTTTACCACTCATTCTCTCTATTCTAATCGGATTTGATTGAGACGATAATTCATTGCCAAACAGGAACAAGATCATGAGATCTTAAGTTTGTTTCAAAGGGCTATTAGAGAAACGTATGCGGCACAAGTACCAGTTTCTCATTTTGTTAAAAATGGGATCCTTATGGAGAAATGGAGACTACATGAGGTACCCTCTGTGACGTGTGGTCAGCGATCTATCAAATTGTTCCGAAGTCATATGGACAGGCATTTCTTAGTCTAGCCGTTTATAAATCGTTTAAAAGTCAATAAACACTTATCACAAGATTTCGAATAATTTCTATTTGTCGAAAATTGAAAGTCTTGTTTCTAAATACTTTAGATCTTGTCACACATGTCATATGGATGGAAAACAAAACCAGGATATACCTAAGGAACATCTACAACATATTCCTGCATTTAGAGAACTATTTAGCATAATAATGGCAGACTGTGTAGGACCTTTCCTAAGTCCAGGTCAGGCAACACATATTTCTTGACTAAAAAGTGTGCATCCACAAGATTTTCAAAGGCAATTCCTTTAAGAAATATTTAAACTAAAACCATAGTAAAAGCTTTGATAAATTTGTTTACACAATTTGGCCATCCCCAATCCGTCAATCTGTTCAAGTGTCAAATTTTATGTCTGGAATTTTCCAACAAGTTGTATTTGAATTAGGCATCCAACAGTTACATTTTCTGCCTCTAACTCCAGAAGTCAAGGGGCATTAGAAAGATTTTATTAAACTTTGAAGGATATGATTCGGTCTTATTGCATTGATGTACGCAAAGATGAGGGTCTTCTGTTGATGTTGCTTGCTGTTAGAGAATCCGTTAAAGAATCATTAGATTGTATTCCTTTTGATCCCCTTTTTGTACATTTGTCAAAGGCTTGTGAAGTAGCAAGAACTGATCTTCACTCTACTTAATAAAAAATGAAATTGGTGCCAAACTGACATCCATTATGTCCACAACAGCAGCTAATTTGAAAATCTTGTTATAGCTGAAGAATATCAGAGATGGTTTCAAACACAAATCAATTAATAGGAAGAAATTGTCTTGTCTTCAATCCTGTGAGATTCTGTTCACCTAGTAAAGCGTAGGTCCCATCGAGGGACTCCTGTCGTTATTTGCATTTTACTTCTTTTTATTCTTTAAAAGAAATCCGGAGATTAATAACACACCACCTTCAAAGATCTGTTCACACGCGTTTAATATTGGTTCTTCAAAATTTTAAGCACCGTGCTTCTATAGTAATTTATTAGGAACTCATAATTCATCAAAGTTAGTTTTAAGAATGTAGACATTATTCTTCTCTCATTCTCTTTTTCTCTTATGATGCCTGCAAATTATTATAAAGCACAAACTTTCTTTCTTTCTCAAAATATTGATGGAGAGACATATTTTGAGACGCAGAACTGTATAATTTATTGACATGTCAGACCGCTCCCCTGGCCAAGTGGCTAGAGCGTCCGCCTAGAAAGCGGGAAGTAGAGGATACGAACCCCGGCCGAGTTATACCAAAGACTTATAAAAATGGTACTAACAGCTGCCTCGCTAGGCATTTAGCATTGACAGCTTAGTGTTAGGAGTGGTCGGCTTGGTATTAGGATAATGTGTCTGGCTCGGACATCATGCTACATGTCTGCGGTATGGTTTCTCAGTGCTAAACGTCACAATAAACTGCCACACTGCAGACAGCGAGGCGATATGACTGAAACATTGTTAAAGCTAGGTTAAAAATCCAAAACACACCCACACCCACACCCACACACACACGCAGACGGACATGCTAATAATAATAGAAACTGTGTCATCCTGCTCAATATGCGACAATCATGCCCCTCCCCCCACATTAATATTTACATTGAAAGGATATCTAATTCCTAAAGCATTTGTAAACAAAAGGCATACATGTTTCAAATGGCATATTATCTTTTATTTAATCTGCATTTTCTTTCGATTAAGCTAACAATGCTTTTCAATCCGATTCTTTTTTTCAAACAACATATAATGCTAATAATAAAAATAAAAATTAGGTTAAATTCAAATTAATGAATGCAGCTAATCAGATTTGAGTATTTTACGATGGAATTAACATTACATAATTATACTCAATGTATCTGATCTGTAGCACCGTGTAGACAGTGAGTTGGTGAACAATATCCTGAACCTATGATAATTTCAAGGGTCGAATTTAGAAGGATTGGTGGCGACAACAAAACAGAGAAAGAAGAGAACTGTGATCACCTAGACTGTGCTGAATATTGTTCAAATCGAATCAATTACTACTATTAATAATAATAATAATAATAATAATAATAATAATAAGAAGAAGAAGAAGAAGAAGAAGAAATGTTTTGAAGATTGGAAAAAAATACAAAACAATTAGATAAGAAAATCGTGTTTACCTCTGCTGTTGCACGTAAATATAACTAATATCATCTAATGCACCATACAAAACACTGTTTTTACAGGCCGAATATAGAAAATATGTCCAGCAAAATGTCATGGTCACTTTTACTCAAAATATCTATTTCCTGTATATGTCATTTCCAGCTGATAACTCAGTTTTACCAGAAGATTTCTGTTGTCATACAACATGTATTATTAATGGTTAATTGTACCTGATTTAATTACCTAAAAATCATGAGTCCAGAGAGAAGGTTCCAAACATTAATCAATAATTTTTACCTATCGATGTACTATGCATATATATACATATATATAAGAAGAGAGAGAAGGAGGGATTATAGATGCTTAAATTACTAAAGCTACTACGATTAGAAAAATATCTAAACATGTACACTGCAATGAGCGAATCGATTCAAAGCTCATTTTTTCCTTGGTGCATTAGGCCTACAGCTGACAGTTATTTATTTGGAAGCCACTGATCGATCTGCATACTGCTAACTTTGAATTTAAGTATCTATACCTTTTTCCATGCTCACAATTAACTCGTCTTGCACGTTTAGATGCAAGTGAAGGAGAGAGCAATTCTATTCGTGCAGAAGGCTTAACTAAAAATTAAATATTTGTTCAATCTTTTTTCAACTATCCAAGTGCCGATATATATTGAAAGTTTACTTGAAAGGAGAAGAGGACATATCCTGGGTTATTTTATTACAATAGGTTAACAATAGATTAAGTTAACAGAGTACATTTTCCTTAACGTATAATAATAAATCGTTTGTTGTTGTTGTTGTTGTTGTTGTTGTAGGGTTTAACGCCATTTTTCATCACACGATAGGCTACACATGGCGGCCCGTATTAATGGTGGAGGACGAACCCGGGACAACCCTGGAAAGAAATACCGACCCACGAGAAGCTACTGGCAAGCTTTCTCACATACCAACATTGGCAATAAATCGTTTGTTCCAACCATTATGGGAAACGGGATTTGTTTAGAAAAGCAATTAATTTTACATGTGAAAGCAATTCAAGTTGATTCAGTCACCTCACCAAGTACGATCATTACCATAACATTGCAAATATGGGTACAAAAGTTCATTGCTTATCTCGCAGCTTACTTGAACAAGGGAACGCGTTCTACGAACTGCAAAACATATCAGAAATATTTTAGTGTACAAATATAGAATATGCAACGGAGTTTATCGATACAGATTCTCGTGTTTAATATTGGATATAAGTAAACAAGGTGCATGAGTCTCCCTGGAATCCTTTCATATACTTTGTTGAATACATTATTCTTGATTCATTATACTGCATTCAGTCTTCATTGCTGAAATAGTACCATGCTTTGTGTGAGCGTAACATTACCTGTGAATAGAGTATTTATCAAGTTTACAAGGTAGGGCTCGGTGACTCGGTTTCAAGAGCGTCACACTCGGATTTTGATAACGCGGTTAGATACTTTCAAACCAGTCTTGGTCCCCTGCCTCCATTTGTCTTTTCAAAGGCACATCGCTCATATTTCGGGGACAATGTGTTAAAAGTGCCGTTTCAACAAACATAAAAACAACAAAATATATTTCGAAATAACGTGACATGATTCAGTTTCTAAGACAACTGAAGTGAAACCATTTTGGGATCGTTGCGATAATGCTTCATACTGCTACATATACGAATATATTGATATTGCAACCAAAAAGAACGCATGGACAGGCAAACTGGCAGAAAGTCCGAAGAATCACATGCACAAGCGTTTATTTAAACGTTATCGATTTTGCATACATTTACAGGGAGTAAAATAAACAGACCCGTGTACACTATGAGACCTCAGAAACTTCAGTCGTCAATCATACTGTATTAATATTTAAAATGTTTCATACAAATATAGTTGTAAATTTTACGAAGCAACACACGTTTTGAAAATTAAACAATTTGTTTCTTAAAGAAGGACAATACATCCACACATTCATATGTATATATATTTTTAATTTTACAAAGCGTGCTGGCTTCACTGTTTTTCTTGTTACTTTTGTAAGATCCCCGACACGTAACAATAAACATTGGGGACTTGTCCGGGATATATGAATTTAGGCTAAAATATTTTAGAAAATTGTTTTTTTTTTAAATTAAAATTGCCCTAGTTTTCAGAAGTTTTTAAATTTCAAGTATTATTTCACAATTTGTTTAAAAGGCTTTTGCACAATGTTATCAGAAGTGGAGATCTTTCTTTCAAATCCAATCCAGGAGTAGTTGGATTGTTTGAAAAAAAGACGAATTACTTTAACTTGTCAAAACATACGCTCTCTCTTTAATGAAGCAAGAAATAAAAAAAACATTTTGGTCCAGTATTTGGTTGAAAAGAGTGTTTTCTATAAAAGTGTTTTGGTTTAGATCAGTAAGTCTGTAGCAGACTCTGACATAAAGTAAAAGAATTAAAATTAAAATACAAGATGGAATTAGAGTTAAGGATGTTTGAACTTCAGAAAGAAAAACAGGAGAAACAAATGCAAATGCAGTTACAACTGGAGAAAGAAAAGGAGCTAACGCATTTACAGAAAGAAGAAGGACAAATGTTATTGGAGAAAGAGGGGAGAGAGAGAAATGCAGTTGCAAATTGAGAAAGAGGAGAGAGAGACAGGAGAGAGAGAGAAACAAATGCAATTAAATAAGGAAGAAAGAGAAAAAGAAAGACAAATGCAGTTACGGAAAGAACAAATGTAATTAGATAAAGAAGAGAGAGAGACAGATACAAAGAGAGAAGAAAGAGAGCGAATATTAATTTAGAATAAAAGAAATGGAGCTGGCAAATGAAAAACACATTCCCACTTCACATGCAAATTCAGGTTTTGATATTACTAGGAATTTCAGGATAGTACCGCCAATTAGCGAAAAATAATAGACAAATATTTTCCTTATTTTGAAAAAGTTGCTGAAAATTTGAAATAGCCAAAGGAGCATTGGACTAAATTATTACAGTGTGTACTTTTTGGCAAAGCCCGAAATATCTATGCATCCGTGTCTGTACAGCAAAGTGCTGACTATGATCTGGTTAAGGATTGCATCTTAAAGGGTTATGACTTAGTCCCTGAGGCTTATCGACAAAAATTCAGGAAGTATAAAAACGAAGCTGGACAAACTCATGTCAAAGTTGCAAGAGAAAAAGAGCAGTTATTTGATAGATGGTGCTTAGGCAAGAAAGTTGATCAACATTATGAAAGTCTTAGACAACTTGTATTATTTGAAGTTTTCAAGAACTGTGTCCAAAGTGACATTCAGACTTATATTGATGAGCATAAGATCGAAACCTTGGAAAATGCTGCTTGTGCTGCTGACGAGTATTTTTTAACTCATAAAGTTACTGTTTTAAAAATCAAGCTTATCATAAGATTGATCAAATATCCTTGTCTCTTCCTACGTGTACCTATTGCAAGAAGAAAGGACACGTTATTTATGATTGCTTCAAATTAAAATATAAGCATCAGAATCAAGACAGACCTATCTCAAATGCTCCTATTTCTAAGAAATCAACGTCACAGTCATGTATTGAAAGCAATACATTTGTTGGGTCTAATAAACCCCAGTCTGATTTTATTATCGAGAATTATGAACCATTCATGTCGAAGAGATCTATATCACTCTTGGGTGATTTGGCCAATCCTATCTCTATTAAAATTTTAAGGGACACAGGAGCTTCTCAGTCTTTTAGTATCAGGTACTTTACCTTTTTCTGAGAAGTCTTCTTCTAATGAGAGTGTTCTTATTAAGGATGTACAGTGCTTTGTTAATATTCCTCTCCATTCTGTAAATTTGTCATTCGAATTAGTCTCAGGACTAGTGACGGTCGGAATAGTGTCTTCTATACCCGTTCAGGTCATTCATTTATTACTCGTCAACGACCTAGCTGGAGATGAGGTTGTGGTTAATCCACTTGTAACTGACAAGCCTTGTTTGGATCAGAAAGTTGATCCTATTGAAAAAGAATTCCCTGATTCATACCCAGGTTGCGCAGTTACTAGATCTATGGCAATGAGAGCTCTTGAGAATGACTTTGATAAGGAAAGTATTTACTTAGCTTACACATGTATTGGTCAGGCTTTTGATGAGGTCACTTTCACTCCTTGTTTGGATCAATCAAAAGGTATTGAGCACAGTGATCCTTTTTAACTACTAATTCTGTTTTATCTAATGAGGGTGACAAACGACAATCACTTGTCGTCGAACAGGAAAAAGATCCTAAGATCTCCTGTATGTTTCAAAGGGCAATTAGTGAACCTGAAGTCACTGAAGAACCTGTCTATTATTTCATTAAAAATGGAATCCTTATGAGAAAATGGAGACCTCCCGAAGTACCTGCTGGTGACGAGTGGTCAGTGATCTATCAGATGGTAGTTCCAAAATCTTACAGACAGGAAATATTTAGTCTGGCCCATGAAACTCCTCTGACTGGTCATTTAGGGATTAATAAGACTTATCACAAGATCTGGAATCACTTTCATTGGCCAAAAATCCAAAGTGATTTTTGTAAATACTGTAGATCTTGTCATACCTGTTAAATGGTAGGAAAACCCTATCAGAAGATACCTAAGGCTCATCTGCAACCTATTCCGCATTTGACGAATCATTCAGCAGAATAATGGAAGATTGTGCTGGTCCCTTACCTAAGACCAAGTCAGGCAACAAAAACTTGTTTACCATTATGTGTGCGTCAACATGATTCCTAGAGGCAATTCCTTTGAGGAAAATTAAAACTAAAACAATAGTAAAAGATTTGATAAAGTATTTTTTTTACTCAGTTTTCCCTAATCTGTCCAATCGGATCAAGGGTCAAATTTTATGTCTGGAATTTTCCAGCACAATATGCACGAATTAGGCATCCAACAATTAAAATCTTCTGCCTATCACCACGAGAGCCAATGGGATTTAGAAATATTTCATTAGACTTTAAAAAATATGTTTCGATCATATTGTTTTGATCCGGGTAAAGACTGGGATAAAGGAATTCATTTGCTATTGTTTGCTGTTAGGGAATCAGTTCAATAATCTCTAGGATTCAGTCCCTTTGAACTAGTTTTCGGACACACTGTGTGTAGACCTTTGAAGTGGTTGAAAGAGAAACTTCTTTCTAATGAAGATACTGAACTTAAGCTTCTCGATTATGTTTCCAATTTGAAGTGTAAGTTGTTGAAGGCTTGTGAGGTTGCAAGAGCAAATCTGCACTCTACTCAGTCAAAAATGAAATCAAGGTATGATAAAAACTCAAGGAAAATGAGTTTTCAGCCTGGTGATAGTTCTCGCTCTCTTGCCAATTCCACAAAATCCTGTTCAGGCCAAGTATTATGGTCCGTACACGGTTGAAAAGAAAGTAAATGATTTACATTACATTATAAATACTCCTGGGAGGCGAAAACAACAACAACTTTGCCACATTAACATGTTAAAAGAGTATGTTGAGAGAGATAGCCAGGTAAATCATGCAAATAATTTAGTTGTACCTGTCCCACTCACTGAACATTTAAGTGAAGGAATTCAATCGGACTCTATTGATTTTGGAGTGCCAAATCTTCGGAATTCAGAAATTATGAATAATCTGGACCAGAAACTTTCACATTTGCAACAACAAGAAAGGAATGTCCTTAAACAGTTATTATTTAAATATGAGCACCTATTTCCAGATGATAATACAAGAACAAACAAAATTTTTCATGACGTTGAAATTGTAAATTCCAAACCTGTGAAACAACATCCATATAGGATGAACCATCTCAAACAGGAACACTTGAGAAAAGAAACTTAGTATTTGCTGAAGGGTGATTTCATAGAGCCCAGTAAAAGTCACTGGAGTTCACCATGTATACCTGTTCCAAAGCCAGATAAAACTTTCCGTATGTGCACTGATTATAGGAAAGGGAACAGTGTGACTAAAATATATTCATTTCCGTTACCAAGAATCGATGACTGTATTGATAAAATTGGAAATTCCAAGTATGTCACCAAATTTGACCTTCTGAAAGGATTTTGGCAAATTCCATTAACGTAAATGGGAAAGGAAATTTCGGCATTTGTAACTCCATATGGACATTATCAATATAAATTGATGCCGTTTGGGATGAAGGGTTCGCCATGTACCTTTCAACGTTTGATGAATATGATTTCCTCTGGTCTAGATAATTGTGACGCTTACATCAATGATGTCATCATCTACAACGACATTTGGAAAGAACATTTAGCAAAAATTCGGAAATTCTTTGACAGACTCACTGATGCAAGTTTGACAATCAATGTATCCAAAGGTGAGTTCTGACATGCTTGTGTAACATTTCTAGGACATATCGTAGGACATGGACAAGTTAAACCTATAGATGCTAAGGTCAAAGCTACCTCTGAATTCCCTGTCCCTGTCAGTTAAAAGGCAACTGATACGATTTTTGGGTATGGCTGGATACTATCGGAAATTCTGTTCCAATTTTTCTAATATTGCTGAACCTGACAAATTTATTGAGCAAGAAAAACAAGTTTCTTTGGACTGAAAAATGTCAGGAGGCTTTTGATAAGTTAAAGGCTATACTTAAGAATGCGCCAGTTCTTAGAGCTCCAAAGTTTAGTCAATCATTTAAGATGTCTCTTGATGGAAGTGATGCTGGGGTTGGAGCAGTATTAATTCAAGAAGATAGAAATGATATTGATCATCCAGTGTGCTATTTTTCTAAGAAGTTAAATAAGTACCAAAGAAATTACTCAACAATCGGGAAGGAATGTTTGGCTTTAATATTTTCATTACAACATGTTGAAGTTTACATTACTTCAGCTCCTTCTCAGATTGTTGTGTTTAGTGATTGCAACACCCTTACTTTCATCGACAAGATATAAAAAGAAAAATCAACGATTATTAAGATGGAGTTAGTTGTTACAGGAATATAATATTGATATCAGGCACATCAAGGGAAAATACAATGTAATAGCAGATGCACTTTCCCGTGTATAGAAATATTATTTTATTTACATTTTGTAAATTGCATAAGAGTTCTCCTCAAACAGTTTCTTTTACCTTATGTATAATTAATCTATGGCAAAAGGAAAGCTTTATTATATAAATCTTTCTTTTTCTTTTCTGGGGGTTAGTTTTATGCATATGTAGTTGAATTACTTGTTTGTTAGTTTTAAATCTTTTCATTTTTATTCTATTCCATTGCATGTTTTTGTAACGATAATTTTCTCTACTGGATTTGATTTCTTTTAGAAATTCACTTCAGTTCTGTTTGACCTGATAAACAAGCCAGTAGTTTGAAACATTGTATCTTTTGGTGACCTAGACTCAGTACCAGTGTCAGTTTTCGAGTAAACAACATTGTTATTATTCATTTACAGGGTGGGAACCACTAAGTTTAGTTTTGGCTGTAATAAAGTACGTGATAATTGTCATGTAATATTTCTACGTTGTTCTCTAGAGAGGTGATCACGTGACCCCATCCGGAAATCTGTGTTACGTTTTAGTCAGGCTTATAACTATCTTTGTCATAAGAAATGGCCAGTTGTGTTTTAAACCTTTGAAGTTCCAAGGTATTTTGTTGTGTCCAGTTTGAGTTCAAATTATCTTTTTTTTTAATTTAGTAATTTATTTACCCTGGAAAATACCAGTGCTCATCAGAATTCTTGGACAAAGAGATTTATTGAAATTTTTCGGAATTCTAAACTGGAATATTATTTCTTTGTGACTGAACAAGGTACTGTTGACACAACAACACTGTCAAGGTCACGGCATGCGTCATCGCCTTCCATCTTGGAATTTCATCGAAATTCGAACTGTGATTCACTTTGAACTTTTTATTGAAAGGATTTATAGTTTTAATTCTTGGATTACTTTTGGATTTGATTCCTAACCCTTAAGGCCTTTTTCTCATTTTTATCTTGTTTTTCTAGGGAAATAAATTATTTGTTAAACTTTACAAGGCTTGCTGGGTTCACTCTTTTTCTTGCTACTTTTGTACGAGCCTATACAAGTAAACAAGTAAATCATATATATATATATATATATATATATATATATATATATATATATATATATATATATATATACACACACACACACACACACACACACAGAGAGTAATCTGTATCAATGAGATACCACGAGATGTATGAAAGTTTCATTGAAAGGAAACGAGGTTTGCCGAGTTTCCTTTTAATGAAAAAATTTATATGAGTGTTTTATCATTGATACAGCGTACATGCTATAATAATATTCTATTTATATCACATACAAATACATATATATGAAAGGAGTTAAGATTTACTACAGGGAGCTGTGTATTGAGCCAGTGTATGAACTTCTCACATCCCCAAATGTTTCCGCTACCAAATGTAGTTAAATGCATTTTTGTGGCTATTCAGAATCACCTTTGCATGTTGATAAGTTCATTGGTTTCTTTTTTATAATTTATATTCCTGTTCAAATTGATTTAATCAATATATTACATACTTGTGATTTAAACATGAAAGATGGTTTTAATGGTAAAAGCTGAGCACTACAAACACATGGTTAAATTAGCCATTTACATGCACTCTACCATTCACGTACCGGCGGATGGAAATTAATGTAGAATAGAAACTAAGCTAAATGACGAACCAAGAAGAGGTAGTTAAAATATTTTAATATATTTACAGTTGATCTAAGTCATTATTCTATTTTAGTAACAGTACTCTCTCTCTCTCTCTCTCTCTCTCTCTCTCTCTCTCTCTCTCTCTCTCTCTCTCTCTCTCTGGCCGCTTTGACTTTAAAGCTCAAGCTCTATCTCTCATCCTTTGGCCGGTTTGACTTTCACCATCATTCGTAAGTCCAGAGATTTCGTGGGATTATGCAAATGAAAATCCTCTACGTTCATCAATTCATAGATTTTAGCCTGTATCTTACTACGATGGTCCAGAGAGAGAGAGAGAGAGAGAGAGAGAGAGAGAGAGATAGGCCTTTGGACAGTTTAATATTTAATTCATAATAATCGATTTTTAGAACATTATAGTGTGTATAAGAAACGACTACAAAATATTACATACATCACAGTATGTGTACCAAGAAACCGAGCATTTTACTGTATAATATCGATATAGTTTGCAACTTTGCATCTTTGATAAGCACTGTAGATAGATCCCAAAGAATGTGCACACGTATCGTTACGACGAAACACACTCTTGTAGGTAATTTCTATTTCAGGTTTTTAATCCAGCCCAAAATCCCTTTCTCTCTCTCTCCACGTTTCTGCGCAGTTTGCCAGTTATGCATGAGAGGCAAGGGGGGAACAGAAAGCAGAAAGGATTTTGATGAAAATGTGTACCAGATTAAATTCATTTAGAAAACGAGGATTATTAATACTTTTTATCGTTATTTTCATTAGTCACTATGATTAATATGTGGAAATTCATCATTCATCTAGAATCAACTGCATATGGTCGCTAGAATGTTTATATATGCGTTTATATATATATATATATATATATATATATATATATATATA